>JAJDON010000028.1:0-157533 GCA_022036555.1 Microstegium vimineum
TTCAAAAGAAAAAAGTAAAATATACCCGAATTGTGTCAAAAATATTTCAGTTAAATTTGGGTTAAATTTGTGTTTTTTTAACCGGGGTCGCATGTCCGAGAAGGTATTTTTTTTTTTGCATTATTTTTTAAAAAGGAAAAAAAAATTGTTATTTTTTGTTTTTGAAAAAAAAATAAAAAAAAATTAAATAAAAAATATAAAAATAAATGAACTATATATTTTTTTATAGTTGCTTATAAAAAATAAAACATTAGGTAAAAGATTCTTTGCTTGCTTAAAAAAAATAAAAATGTAGAAAAATCCCAACGTTGAGTGGGGTTTTTACTGGGCCCCCTGATTTTAAAGGGTTGGAGGTTAGCAAGTTGCGTGACTTCGTCTTTTAAAAATTTTGTCAAAAAAATTAATTTATTTAATTAAAAACTGAATAAATTGGATAACAACTCGACCCCAAAGATTATGGGCCGAGCTCCCCCCGTGGATCTTGGCGCCGAGATTTGTCCCACGTCGCGCCCGCCTCCTCCGGCGAGCTGAAGGCGCCACGGAGTGACGCCAAACGGTAACCTGGGCCCCAGACCGGTGGCGCCGAGTGGGGTCCATATTTTGAATCTTTTGAAAAGGGTTATTTGAGAAAATCTTTCAAAAAAGCCAAAAAGTAAAAAAGACGGCCCAAAAACTGTCTGCAAGTTGCAAGTAATGTATGCCCGTAGTCCCAAGAAGCTGCTTCCCTTCTTCCACTGCCATTATTCATGCCGTTCAACTGAAGCAAGTGATTGAACGAGGGGCAGTTCTGTCATTTCAGCTTCATGGTCTTCAGTATATATACATCTGTATGCTTTAGGATGCAGCGGTTCGCTCTGAATGACCAGTTCGCCATAAGAAGTAGGACTGAATTAAGCTCCCTGTTCTCATGACAATGCTAGAAAGGGCGTTACTTCCTTTGTAGTACCTTGTTTCTGGTGATTCAGCTGATCCTGCTGATAAGCTTCGTCACCATCGCCATCGCCATCGGTGAGCAGGAGCCGGGATGTAAGCACTGTCGGTCTATTGATTTTTTGTGTGTTTTTTCTAATATTTTTGTTAGATTGTGGCTTTGGAAAAGTTAGATGATTCTCAAAAAATTAAGTCTTGGTTTTTTCTCATGGCGCTTCAATTGGATATGAGCGTGTCTAATATATGTGCTTGTATAGTATTTGTACCCCTCGGGCATCAGAACATTATGTTTTGGAATCTATAAAACCGCCTCCTGGGACATGTTAATTATATATATATATATATATATATATATATATATATCCCACACACGTATACTTGATGTAGCTTTGGAACCTAATAATGAATTGGACTTGATTTTTCTTATGGCCTGTCAATATGAAGTACTATATAGTCTACCTATAAATAATACGGAGTATATATAGTACAGTTGGCTTTTGGTTTAAATACCCCACACGTTTGCTGTGGGAATAAGAAAGGGTATGCAACTTTGTCTAGATGGATAATAATGTTTAGCACAAGGTATAATACGATGGATATAATGTGCAATATAATACCAAATTTCTGAAAATTATGAAAGCCCCCCCCCCCCACCCCCCCCCAACCCACCCCCTCCCCCAAAGTGCCGAAAATCAATGGTACAAGAAGACATGTGTGATTCTAGTACGTAAGAATAAAACAAATTCTGAAGATTATGGCAGGATTGTGGGGAGGGTATAATCGAATCGGGTTCAATACCATGAGCGCCAAGAAGGCAGGGAAAAATTGAAAAAAAAATTAATCATGTAATAATATAAGGACGCAGACACCAGACCATTTTTTGAGCAAGTTAATCCAATGAAGCATCCGCTCATGAAAAACCCCAAAAATGATTGGATTACAAAGAATGCATCGCATGATTGTCATCTTATATTGTGCTCCTAAACATTCTATCAGATCAGGGACAATAAGGTGCAGATTTCTGTTATACTACATTTTAAAGCTTTGACGACGGTCCAACTGATAGGCTTCATTCAACTTTAATGGTTCCAAACATTACTTTAAAGCTTTCCCTTTTGCTGACCGAGTTGAACTAGCTACTTTGCTGTTAACAAGACGAAGATCAAATACTTGACGGCTTGTTTGATCCATGCTGCGCAGGTGGGTATATTGGAAGTCCTACAAAAGTCTGCCCACCATCTTTTGAGGGATCGCCGTGCCATCAACCGCCCTGTTAGGAACTTATATATATGCCAAATAATGACATGAAAAGTTACTGGTTCTTGCTCAACGCGGCCTAATAATAATAAATTGAACGTTGTATCCCAGTGGGTCCACCAGTATCTACACATCCGAATTCTATATATAGAAGCTCTCGTATAATATCCTATAGTACTGTATGCATTTGTATTTTAATTAAAGTAATAATAGAATATTTGTCACTGCATATGTCACCTCCACTTTTCAGAGAAACAATTACCTTAATTATTTGCTCTTCTTTTTGTGGATGACCTACTTTTGTTGACACCATTTTTCGGGGCGTGTCAAATGAGCTAAGACTTGTGTTGATGGGTAGCCTTTTTTCCATCGGCACAGGAAGTCATAGGTCAGTATTGCCGATGGGAGTGCGCTGTAAAAAGCTAAGTGTGTTGCCGATGGAAGCTGGAAGTTTTGGATGTTGCCGTGGGGGTTGGGTGGCTTTTGCCGATAAGAATTATTGGTAAAGTTAAGCACCAGAACTGCAAAGTTGCCGATGGCCGATTGACGATGATGCCGATTGCCGATGAAGAGATGATGCCAAGGGCATGGAATACCGATGGACATAGGGTGGTGTGGCATTAACGTCAGCAGAAGATGGCCGGGGGCGAAAGAAGGAAGTCCCGGATTAAAGGAGTCTGCCGATGGAAAGTTTTCATCGAAGAAAGGACATAAGGAAACTGGTGATTTTATACCGTTTATTATATAGTTTGAGTCCGACTCTTGCATGAGTCGTTTGTTTCCTTAAAATAGGCGTGTTTTTTTTAGGAAAATAATATTTTTATTTAGATCTGACTCCTGCGCGAGTCAGTTCCTTAAAGTCGGGAGTTTGTTTTAGGGAAGGTACGAGTCGTGTCTCGTACAACTCTCCATCGGGAGTATAAATATGTGCCCAAGGGCTGCATGAATATCAATCAATCAAAATCAAATCAATTTTTTTCTTATCCTACTTTAAATCGCAATTTACCCTTTTATTGCATTAGTTTTAGTTTATCTACGAGTTCTTCAAGCTTGGACGGGTTGCATCACCTGATCTCCGTCAAACCCTTGTAAGTTCCGTGTGGGAGTCCCTCTGAGCTTTGACATCCGGGCGCATCGCTGTTGTCTCGTTCAGCTCTGCTCTAGTTATCCTGATCAATTCTGAGTCTTGGCATCCGGGCGTATCGTCGTTGTCCTGTTCAGTTTTTTGTTCTAGTTACGTCCTTGTCGATTAACTGGTCAAATCGACTGGCACACCCTCGGATATCGAATTTCGGGTTTATAACCCCGAGGTGTTCGCAGATCCTGACGCTTTTTGTGTCAACACCTCTTTTGGCACACCCGGTGGGACTCGATTATACAAAATTATACATCTATCATGGGTGCCCAACTCCGACGTTAACCAAAGGAACGTCTTGAAGTCTCCAAGGCCGATCTGGAAAGATGATCAGAGGCTGGCCATGGAGCGGGCTGTGGAGGAGTACAAGCAGTTATATCGAAGTCCTTCAGCCTAAGAAGGAGCGGCGAACCCAATCCAAAAAAGCAAGATCCACCGTTGCTACGGCAGGCCCACGTATGATGCCAATCCTGGTAAGTTACAAGAGATGGTTAATTCTGCTCTAAATCAAGTATTAATTAGCCACTCCAGCATGCTGTCCAATACTGTCTACAATGCTGTCATGCAATCATTCAAAGAAGGACATGCACCCCAGTATGTTGGTCCAGCGTATCATCAACCTGGATCGGCATCTATAAACTCATCGGCGCCCCAATGGCGTCGTCCACTCCCGTGGATCCATCTGGACCAAGTCCAAGACCAAGTCCTGAAAGCGTCATCAAGCTTAGCGCAGATCCGGTGGCGTCGGCAATTTCAAGTTCTGCTATCCAGAGTCAGCCAGCTCCCGTCAACTGGTGGGGATACGGTATGCCTTCAAATCCATCTGCTGGTTCTAATCTGGTGCAGGGAGATAGCTCAGCTTGGAAGGGCTCCATGGCATCGGCAATGCAATCACAGCCGGTGGCCCTATGGTGCATTACTCTACGCTCTCTCCAACCGTACAAAGTGCCATCAGAAGATTTCCAGATTATTCCTAAAATACCTCTGATGCCACCATCAGCGAGTTCCCTACCGATGCAACATACTGTAGCAGTTGGAAGTCAACCTATGGGTTGCGAACCCTCAAACCGGAGTACTAGCTTGTCAAGGTAACCAATTTGTTGACTACTCTAAGGTGCAGGAGCAGCAAGTGCCAATTAGCTATCAACCATCGGTAAGTCACGTGCCGATGAGTTATAATCCGGATGGACTAGTCAGCCGCCAGCTCAACTGCCTGGCGTACTAATGTATCAATACGGAAGTCCAGCCAACACTCAGAGTGGACCATCGGTACAGCAACCGATGAATGCGATGACTCAACCTAATCTACTAAGTGTGCAAAATTATCCATCGGTAAATCAGCCGATGCATAGTGTCTAGATGACTGGTGCTGCGCATGTGACTACTCCGAACCATCTTCTGCCAAGGCTTTGAAGAGGCGCGTCAGCCGACTCCACCAATCAACAACCGGCCAATGAGTCGGCAAGAGCAGGATGCATATTGGACCGATAAGATCACCGAAGTGATGAAAGAACAATTCGGCATTAAACCCAAGGTTAACACGTACTCTTATCGGACACCATATCCTCCTGCATATGATTTAATTCCTCTCCCAAATTGGTACAAGGTGCCGGATTTTACTAAGTTCTCTGGCCAAGATGACACGTCAACGATGGAGCACATCAACCGCTTCATTATCCAGTGCGGGGAGGCTGCCAGCAGAGAAGAACTCAGGGTGAGGCTATTACTCATCATCATTTTCTGGATCGGCATTCACATGGTTTATATCATGCCTCCAAACTCTGTGATTACATGGGCCGATCTAAAGAGGCAGTTTCACAAATATTTCTTCGCTGGCATACATGAGAAGAAGCTTACCGATTTGGTCAAGATGAGGCAACGTAATGACGAATCGGTAGAAAGCTTTGTTCAGAGGTTGCGAGATGTGAAGAACAAGTGCTACAACTTAGTGCTTGATGATCGGCAACTGGCGGATTTGGCCTTCCAAGGATTGCTGCTGCATATCAAAGATAAATATGTGTCTCAGGAGATTGAAGGTTTAAGCCATCTTGTGCAGAGAATTGCCGATCAAGATATCAAAACCTTTGAACCCAGGAAGACTTGGAATAAGAAGGTGACCTTCATCGGGCAGGAAGAAGATTCTGGGTCAATGAAGAGCTAAGCATCGGTGCAGCCGAATGGGTGAAGGACAAAAAAATCTGTGTCTTGTCCATTTGGCCAGAAAGAAGCTGAAGATTCACCTTTGACATCACCAAGGCCGATAGGATGTTTGACTTGTTACTTCAAAAAGGGGCGAATCAAGTTAGCGCCTAACCAAGTGATTCCATCGGCCGAAGAGCTCAAGAAGATTAGGTATTGCAAGTGGCATAATGCAACTTCGCACAGTACCAATGACTGCAAAGTATTCAGGCAGCATTTTGCAGTCAGAGATCGAATCTGGATGCATCAAATTCGAAAATTCTAAAGTCCAAAACCAATGAAGATTGATCAGCATCCGTTTCCAAACAATATGGTGGAAACTAGTGGGAAAAATAAAGTGCTGACATCGGAAGCTCCCAGAAGAACGCATGGTAGATCCTGACCACCAAGTAGCTGAGCGCGGCGCAAGAAGGTTTACCGATGACAGAAAAGTAAGAAAATTGCTGATGAAGGTGGCAGTGCCAATAGGGCTCCTGGTGTCATAATCACGTACAAGCAGCCAAGGCAAGACTATCGGCAATCGCGTGAAAAGCGATATCTGCAAGAAGAAGAGGAGCACCAAGAATGGCTTTGTCATAAGGACCCTGGAAGTGTCCCTTCTTCGTTCACTGCTGGGGAGAAGGCATCAAGCTACCCACTGCTGACAATTGTCCTAAATGCAATGGTACTACAACTGCCGATCGGTCAGGTAAGAAACCTTGTTTTGATGATCAAGCATCCAGGTATGCCAAGCCACTCAGAGAGAAGAAGTCGGCCCATGACCGACTGGGGGGCAGCTCAGTGCCCATAACAGGCTTGGCAGACGTGTTGATCAAGAGGAGCTGGATGAGATGGCCAACGCAAGAGTGCTTGACAAAGAAATATTCTCCAGAGATCCCAACATCGGGAGAAGGGCCGATACAGGCAGTGAAAGGCAGCATCAGCCTATATGGAAGACTAAGCTTCCTCAGTGGTGCCCTAAGGGTCTAACAAAGACTCAGAAAAGGAGAATCCAACGCCAACACCAGGCGATTTATATGATAGTGAAGATCTTTCAAAGAAAAAGCAGTGGAGGCCAAAGCGTAAGGACAGGGATCCATCGCAGAAATTAATATGGTTGTCATATTGCCGATGGAGTTCATGGCACCTGTCAGCGATGATGATGAAACTGCTGAAATGGCACAATTGGTCTTGGATCCGATGGCAGCTGTCTTTGAGAAACCTGCCGATGACGAAGAGCAGCACCTGAGGGCTCTGTTTGTCAAAGCAAAGTGGATGGACAGCCTGTAACAAAGATGCTGGTAGATGGCGGCGCGTCGATAAATATAATGCCATATGTCATGTTCAGAAAGCTTGGGGAAAAGGGGACCAAGACTTAGTCAAGACGGACATGAAGCTCAAAGACTTTGAAGGCAATGTGTCGACGACTATGAGAGCCGTATGTGTTGAGTTGACCATTTGGCAGTAAAACTTTACCGACAACATTTTTTGTAATCAGTGGCAAAGGCACCTACAACTTGGGTCCTAGGAAGGGATTGGATCCACGCTAATTGCTGCATTCCTTCCACCATGCATCAAAGCCTTGTGCAGTGGGTCGGAGACAAGATTGAAGTAGTCCGAAGTGAAGCCCCATCGACCATTGCGTCGGCAGAATCGGAAACTTATGAGCAAACCAGATGCATATCAGGTGAAGCTTGGGACACGGAGTTCCTCTGAGTTGCCGATTACCGCATTACACTAATCCAAGCAGTCTGTCCTGAAGAAGAGTTTTAATGGATCGGTTCGCTGACGATGGAAAATTGGGGTAGGATTTCACATCCGCCGATGATTTATTCGAGATAGACATCGGCGATGGTAGTATACCTAGGCCTACTTTTATTAGTGCTAAATTAGATTCCCAATGTAAACAGCAGTTGACTGATTTATTAAGGAATACAAAGATTGTTTTGCTTGGGATTTTACAGAAATGTCTGGTTTAGACCGATCGATAGTCGAACATCGGTTACCTATTAAGTCTGGTTTCCAACCACATCGGCAACCTGCGCGCCGATGCAATCCTACTATTTTACCTGACATTAAGGCTGAGATTACAAAGTTAATCGAAGCTGGATTTATTCGGCAATGCCAAAATGCCGAATGGATTTCTAATGTGGTTCCTGTTTATAAGAAAAATGGAAAACTTCGTGTTTGTATTGATTTCAGGAATCTCAACAAGGCCACGCCGATGGATGGCTACCCGATGCCCATTGCCGATCTGCTGATTGATGCTTTCTGCTGGACATCAATCATTAGCTTCATGGACAGTAATGCTGGATATAATAAGATATTCATGGCTGAAGAAGATATATCCAAGACTGCTTTCCGGTGTCCAGGTCATGTCGGTTTATTTGAATGGGTTGTCATGACTTTTGGCTTGAAGAATGTCGGGGCTACTTATCAGAGAGCAATGAATTTTATCTTTCATAAGTACATCAGCACGATAGTTGAAATCTACATTGATGATGTGTGGTTAAGTCCGAGATTTTGAAAAGCATCTTGTCGATTTGCGAAAAATCCTGGAATGCACAAGGGAACAGGGGCTGAAGATGAATCCTAACAAGTGTGCATTTGGCGTATCGGCAGTCAGTTTCTGGGTTTTATGGTGCATCAGAGAGGCATTGAGATCGCAGAAATCCATTGATGCAATTAACAAAGTGACTGCTCCTACAAACAAGACTGAGCTGCAATCCTTGATCGGCAAGATTAACTTCATCAGAAGATTTATATCTAACTATCTGGTAAGATTAAATCTTTTAGTCCATTGTTGAAACTGAAGGCCGATCAAGAGTTTACATGGACAGAGAACAACAGTTAGCCTTGGAGGAGATCAAGAAATTTATTTGTGAACCCTCCAGTCTTGGTTCCACCTCAACACGGGAAGCCTTTCAAGTTGTATTTGTCTGCCGATGACAGTGTTATCGGGTCGGCCTTAATTCAAGAGTTTGAAGGGAAAGAACGTAATATATTATCTGAGCAGAAGGTTGGTGATGCTGAGACCAGTATTCGGCCATAGAGAGATTGTGCTTATGTTTATATTTCTCTTGCATCAAATTGAGGCATTATTTATTGTCGGCTGAATGTACTGTTATCTACAAAGATGACGTGGTTAAGTATATGCTGTCAATGCCGATATTAAGTGGAAGAATCGACAAATGGATTTTGGCGTTTTCAGAGTTTGATCTGAGGTATGAATCGGCTAAGGCAGTTAAAGGTCAAGTGATGGCCGATTTTGTTACTTAGCATTGCAATGTGGTAAGCTCTGTGGAGATTGCTCCTTAGACTTTATTCTTTGATGGATCTACGTGCAAGGACGGAGCAGGTATCAGTATTCTCATGATTTCACCCCGAGGACGGAAGTATGAGATCTCGTTCCTGATTGTTGCTACTTCAACGAACAATCAGGCTGAGTACCAGCTCTATCAAAGGGTTGGAGTTACTCAGGGAGGTACGTGCCGATGCTGTTGAGATTTCGGTGATTCTATTTTTGGTAATTAACCAATTGATTAGAACATATGAATGCCGGAGTGAAGCTTTAATTGCAGCCCATGAAAGGTGTTTGCAGTTATTAAAAGAATTCAGAGAGTACCATCTTGAGCATATTCCTAGATTGCATAATGAAGAGGGCCAATCGGTTAGCACAGGAAGCTTCAGGGTATCAGCCGATTCAAGAAGTCATGACATCGGTAAAAGTTGCCAATGACTGGAAAAAGGAGATTGCTGATTACTTAAAGGATCCGTCTAAGAAGGTTGAAAGACGCCTAAGGTTCCAAGCCACTAAGTATGTGCTCCTTGACGATGAATTGTATTATCGGACAATTGATGGAGTCTTGCTTAGATGCCTTAGTGAAGAGGAATCAAAGGAGTTGATGGGCGAAATCCATGAAGGTGTGTGTGGAGCACATCAATCGGCATTCAAGATGAAGTGGATGATTAGGCGAAATGGATATTATTGGCCGACAATTCTTGAAGATTGCTTCAAATATTTCAAAGGGTGTCAAGATTGTCAGAAATTTGGTAATGTCCAGAGGGCACCTGCATCGGCGATGAATCCTATAATCAAGCCTTGGTCGTTTAGAGGATGAGCTATTGATCTCATCGGCCAAATTTATCCGCCATCGAGTAAGGGCATAAGTTTATACTTGTCGCTACCGATTACTTCACTAAATGGGTTGAGGCGATTCCTTTGAAGAAGGTGACATCGGCAAACATGGTGGATTTTGTTATAGAACACATTGTTTACCGATTCGGTATTCCTCAAACTATTACTACCGATCAAGGAACCATGTTCACATCGGGAGAGTTTGATGAATTTGCTGCTAGTATGGGGTTCAAGGTGTTTAAACTCTTCTCCTTATTATGCTCAAGCCAACGGTCAGGCTGAAGCGACTAATAAGGGACTTATTAAACTTATCAAACGCAAGATTGAAGAGAACCCTAGAAGGTGGCATGTGGTGTTGAATGAAGCCCTGTGGTCGTATCGGATGGCTTGTCATGGGTGCAACCAAAGTTTTCGCCGTATCAGTTGGTCTATGGACACGATGCTGTCCTGCCCTGGGAAATTAAAACTGGCTTCTAGGCGATTATCTTTTCAAGATCAATTGACGACCGATGATTATGCTACTCTTATGAAAGATGAGTTAGAAGATTTAGTAAGTCATCGGTTAAGGGCTTTGATCAGTATGGAAGAAAACAAGAGAAGGGTTGCCAGATGGTATGACAAGAAAGTAAAGGTAAAGGAATTTGCCGATGGTGATTTGGTTTGGATGTTGATTTTACCGATTGGGACTAAGAGTTCTAAGTTTGGAAAATGGTCTCCTAATTGGGAAGGTCCTTATCGGAATAAAGCAGTCTGCTCCTGGCAATGCCTATATTTTGGAAACTCTCGAAGGAGTTGCATTCCCTAGAGCGATCAACGACAAATACTTAAAGAAATATTACCCTAGTATTTGGGTAGATGCATAAAATGCTCAGTTGAGTGCCGATGGAAAGAGAAGTTATATAAACATCGGTAAAAGTTGTACTGACATTACATAGCAGAGCAAAATCAAGTATCAATGTTAAGTTGCCGATATAATGAATTGTAATAAATTACAACAAGGATTGGATAACTGATATCAGCACGCAGGCGAATTTGTTCTATTTCTCCATCTCCTTGGCATATCGGCAGAGCCCTCGACTGGCTTGATTTTCTTCTTCAATAAAATGGCTTGTCGGGCATTTTGGTCTCTTTCTTGCCGCAGAGCCCTGATGGTGTCGGACAGTTGGGCTTTCTTTGATTGGCTGTGCTTAGAGCTTCTTCAACCTTTTTCAACTAGTCAGTAGCTCTTCTTTCCTTGCCGATAACTGAGTAATTTCTTGCTCGAGATTGGTGCTAGGAGACTTCTGCTTGGCCAATGCTCTTGTGCTTTTCGTCGGCAATACTTTTAAACTTGAGCTTCTCTTCCTCAGTCTGGGATTGGGCAGCCCTATCGGTATGCGACGGGAGAGCCTCTGGTATTGGAGTTGCTTGCTATCGAGGAAAGTTGCCTGGAAGAGTGTTTCTTCTGTATCGGTAGGGAGGTGGCCTTGGATATCCTTGAAAGCTGTCCTTGCTGCAGTTGAATCCTGGACGAGCTGGGATGTATCTTGTTGCAGCAAGGAAAGCAGTGCTTCGAGCTTGGATTTGACCTCTGCCGATAGAGCTGGAGCAAACTTGCTTCGTCCTCATCCTCATGGGAATGTTGATAGCGAAGGAGAATAGGCTGTCTGCTCGAGCGGGGCCTTCTTGGTGTTCATCCTCGTCCTGGAGGTTGATGCCGAAGGAAAACAGGCTGTCTGGGGAGTCTTGTGCCTGAAAAAGAAGAAGTTACGATATGCCGATTATAAGGTTATGTTACAGGTTTTTAGGTAACCAACTTACCATTTTGAAGCGAATTTCTTGCCTAGGACTTGGCATGTCGGCTGGTACAGCCTCATCCTGGAGATCGACAGCAGTTGCCGATGAGTGAGCTTCTGTTGGGGAAGCAGTTGACGCCGTTGGTGCTGGTGGCATTGTTGCTGGCGTTGCTTCCGCTGTAGTAGCTGGCTCCTTGGTGGTGACGCTGTTCTCTCATTTGGAATTTCGGCTGGTGAAGGTGCCGATGCTGATGTTGCTTCCGCCATTGCAGCAGGTGGTATTTCCTAATCAGGAATGTCGTCCAGTGGCTGATCAGGGGCGGGGGCCGATGATGGTTCTACTGCTGGCACATCGGTATCTGAGGTGGCTAGTCTCAGGCGCCTTTTCTTTCTCGGTGCAGCGGTGGGAGAACCAGCCCGTTTTGATGAAGCCTAGGGGGCATCGGCAGCAGGACTTGGAGATGCTTGTGCGCTTGGAGCAGCTGCCGATGACCTCATTTCATGATAAAGTTTAGTGCAGGTTATACAAAGTAAAATGTTGCCGATGAAGCAGTATGTGATCGGTATAAGTAAAGATGAGATTTACTGAAAAAACCCGTGTCAAGGCAGCAGCAGCAGCCGATGTAGCCTTGGTTTTTGCAGGCGTCGATTTGGGTACCTTCTGGGGGTGAAGGAAGCCAGTGTGGGGGCGTTATTGCCGATGAGTGATATAGGGCTCATCATTCGGAGATTGAAGGGCTTGCCACTATTGCTCATCTTAGGGATCGGATCGTCAACCTGTCAAGCATAAGGAGGTCAGATGCCGACGATAAGAATAAAGTAATGAGGAATGCATCGGGATTAAAACTTACTGCGTCGTCGGGATGATGTGGTTGGCGTCAATCATATGCCGATAGTAGTGTGATGACTTGGCAAATAATTGATATCTCCATTCTTGCCACCAGAATTTATATTCATTCGTGATGAAGGATGTTGGTGACCAGGAGGATAAGTCAATATCTGACGTATCGGCATTGGGAGGAAGATTGATGACCTTGTTCCAATCTATGGCGCTGGAGATGACTTGTCTTGCTTTACAACCTTGGCATAGCAAAGCTTGATCGGTAGTTGGTCAAATGCCAGTTGTCTTGCCGCTACCGATGGGTAGTAGAATTCGAAGGATGAAGGAGCGTTCTTCCCAGTCCCAAAAATATTGACTGGAATGGCTCGGGGAAGAATACTGGCCTTCATGATTATTTGATTTTGAGGCACATTCCCATCGGTAAGGTTGAACACAGCGGGAATCGGTTGTCCTCATCAACGTATGGCCACCAGAGCCGTTCTGAAGCAGGGATTCCGTTGTAAAATTTCTGGAAGAACAGGCCAAAGTGCTCTGCATCGGCATCGGTCCCTGGTAGCACTATGATGGCCTCTCCGAAGTTGAGTGGAGGGCGAGTTGCCGATTCATCATTCCCGTATTTGTAATTTTCCGATATGTCCCTTGGGAATTGCTGAGCAAACAAGTAAACTGGAGGACTTTGTCATGTGTGCATTTAACCACATGTTTGTGAACCACCAGGGGCCTCCAAGGTTGCCGATGGGCTCACCTAACAACAGCTTCTTGGACACTTGGTGTAGAAGGCGGTACATTGATCCAAGAAGATATTGGCCGAGAGGGAGTCTTGTTCCATCGGCTAGAAGCTCTGCTGCTGGGAGGTACATTGTGGTCGGTCCGACAGTTTTCCCACAGAAAATAAACTTCTCCAGCCACATGTTCAGGAAGGTGGCGTGCTCTCTTTGCCCTACCGATCCAGTCTTTTGGTGCTCTTGAATATAACCGGTCCAACCGCCGATGTTCCGTGTGTTCACTTTATACTCAGCTTTCCGATGGAACAAGGCTGAGACATCGGTGGAAGAGACATCAAGGCCGGTCAACATGTGTACATCGGCAAGGGTAGGGTGGCCGGTCCATGTCTAAATAAAAATTTCGCTACCAAAAATTTCCGTTTTTTCTCCATATCGGCAATGGAAGTCTTATGCATGCCCCCCGGATGCGTTCTGCCCCAGAAAATTGGGCTGTGTTCAAATTGACCCTAAGATACCAGTTCTTCCCCCTTGGGGGTTTTGGGCCCCATAAACAAAAAGGCTTTTTCCCAAAACCCCCCCTAAAAAAAAACTTTTGGATAAAAAGGGGGAAATACGATTGGTTTCCCCGCTTACGAAAAACTAGGGTCAGGGATTTCCCATTGGGCCAGGCGGGGTGAAGTTTTTTTTGAGAGGGGGATTACTACTTTGTTGTACATTTTCCAGGTTTTTCGAAAAAAAAAGGAATAAAAAAAGGGGAAAAGGGGGAAAAAATTTAGGGGTTTTAAAGGGGGAAAAGGGACTTGCGGAAAGATAAGGAAAAAAAGATTTCCCTTTGGGGATGTCGACGGATCGTTTTTGGGGAGAGGGGGAAATTCTTAGGGTTCGTGCTTGACTTGGGGAGGTCTGTTCCCTTTGACTCGAGAAGGGGTGTTTTTGGAGAAGATCCCGGGGGTTTTAAGACCTGGGGTTGAAGAGGGAGGTAGGTAAAAAGTGAAGGTAGGCCCAGGGTAAAAGAAGATTGGCTATGGTTTTTTTTAAATAGACCGGGTCAGGGGTATTTTTGGGGTTTTCTCTCGTCTGAAGGAATGTGGAAAGTCCTGCAACAATGTGCTGATAAGCAAGGAGAATGATCAGATTTCAACTTTTTTGGCTAACGGGGGATTTTTTTAAAAAAATTGGGTTTTCCGGGGCCCACGGGTCGGGGGAAGTTGTCCCGGTTATCTCAGAGAGAACGACTACATGGAGGGGAATTTCGGCGCTTTAAGATGTTATACCCCCCAAAAGGGGGGGGGCCCATGTTTTGACCCTTTTTTTTTTCGGCACGTTTTAAAGGGACTAAGACTTTTTTGGGATCGGCAGTTTTTTTCCCTTTGGCATGGGGAAGTCATGGGTCAGTTTTGGGGTGATGGGGTGCGCTAAAAAAAGCTAAGTGGGCCCAATTGGGCTGAAAATTTTTGGTTTGCCGAGGGGGTTTGGGTGGCTTTTCCCAAAAGGGAATTTTAGTTGGTAAATTTAAGTACCAAACTCCAAATTTTTGTCGAGGGCCGATTGACATGATGCCGATTGCCGTAAAGAGATATCCAATGGGAAAGGGAAACCCCCGATGGACAAAAGGGGGGTTTTGGCCCGTTAACGTTAGCAGAAGTTTGCCCGGGGGGGCAAAAGGGGAAAAAAAGTCGCGGATTAAAGGGGGGTTGCCCGGGGGGGAAAAAGTTTTCATCAAACAAAGGGGAAAAAAGGGAAAAGGGGGTTTTTTTTTAAAACCGGGTTTTATTATAAATTTTGGGGTTTTCCGACCTTGCAGAGTCATTTTTTTTCCTTTAAAAAAAGGCGTTTTTGTTTGGGAAAATAATATTGTTATTTAGTCCGCCCCCTTTTGGGCGTTTTCATTCCCCCTTAAAGTCATGATTTTTTTTGGGGGGAAAGGTACGGTTGGGGTTTTCTATAAAAACTCTCCATGCGGGAGTATAAATATCCCCCAAAGGGGGGCTGCTAAAAATCACTACCCCCCCCTTAAAAAAAATTTTTTTTAAACCTACTTTTATCGCAATTTACCCTTTTATTGCCCTTATTTTTTAAATTTTTCTACATTTCTTCAAGTTTTAGGGGCCCGCATCACCTTGATCTCCTCCCAAAACCCTTTAAGTTCCGGTTTGGGGGTTTCCTCTGGCTTTGCCCCCCGGGGGGCAAAGTTTTTTCCCCTTCAGCTCTTTCTCTATTATCCGGGTAATTGAGTCTTGGCATCCGGGCGTAAACGCCTTTTGTCCGTTTTTTTTTTTTTTCTAGTTTTTTCCTTGTCGATTAACTGGGCAAATTTGATGGCAAAAACCCCCGGAAATCGAATTTTTGGGGATAACCCGGGGGGTTCGCAATCCTGACGCTTTTTGTGTCAACCCCCCCTTTAAACCTTTTTAAAGAAAATCGTTGTCTTTTTTTGATTGTCGATCCTTATATTTTGTAACCCTTTAGACCTTTATTTGATGTTGCGGTTTCGAAAAACTAAGTATCACAAAAAATTTTAAAACCCCCCGCTTTTTCCCAAAATTTTAAAATCAGAAAATTTTTTTTTAAAAAGTTTTCCCCCCATCAAATTTTGGGGAAAAAAAAAAGGGGAAAAAACCCCCAAAAATTGTAGGGGTGCGAATTTTGGGGAAAAAAATTTTGGGTTTTTAATTTACTTTTTTAAAAAATTTTGGTTTTTGGGGGGGGGCGGGTGGGGGGGTTTTGAGGGAAAAGGGCAATAAAAGTTTTGGGGGGGGCCCCCACTGTAGCGATGACCTTTAATTTTCCCCTTTTCTTGGGGGAAAAGAGGATTTTTTTTTCCAAAGGGCCCCAAAAAAAAGTTGGAGAAAAAAATAATCCTATTCTCCTCTAATAAAACATGTTTACGGTGGGTAGGGGATAGGATTGGGGGTTTTTTAATTTTAAAAACCCCCTCCCTTTTAAAAAAATTTACCCATACCTTTATAATCCCCATAAAATAAGTCTTTTTTGGAAAAACAACGGGGGTCTCTAAAGCATAACTTTGATGACTGCTTATTTTTTAAAAAAATTTTCAAAACAAACTATTGGGTTAAGGTTTTCACTTTTCAAACGCAACAATTAAAAGTTATTCGATTTATATTCTTAAATTTAATTTTTTGACTCAAATTTTTGCCCTGAACACTGCTTTATAGGTATGGAAAAGACTCTTCTTATCACACCAAAAAAGACAAAACACTTTAAATTCCCCCCGGGCGTATCTCAATCCTCATGTTTCCCCCCCCCAATAAGAATCATCCCCCGCCAGAGCTTACATTCCGTGGGGCCGCCCCCTATCTTTTTCCAATATAAAACCCCAAACCCCCACACCCCCGCGCCCTTTGAGCTCCATGTACGTCCCTCATTATTGCCTGAGGGTGGGGTCGGTCAAGGCTGCGTGGATATGGCGCGCACAATTGCAAGCTTTTTCCATGTGCAGGGTGTCCCCCCCGTCTTTTCCCCGTTTGGCAGGGGTTTTTTTAAAAAAGGGGGGTGTAGGAAGTGCATTTGGTGTTTTCCATTTTTTTATTTTTTTTTTGGGGAAAAAAAATACTACTCCCTTTTTTAAAAATTTTATAATTCTTTTTTTTTTTCCCCCCCTTCAACTTTAAACCACTCGTCTTATTAAAAAAAAAAAATATTATGCAAACATAACAAAATTAACCATTCATGTAAAAATTTTTAAATTAAAAATAAGCCCCCCCAAAAAAAATTGGGTATTTAAAAAAAAATTAATAAGAAGTGGTAAAACCCTTTGGGGGAAAAAAAAGTCAAATGAATATTTTTTGGGGACTTTTTAAAAGTATGTTTTTATTTTTGCCACCCTGATTGGTGAACTTGACTCCCCCCTCCGTAATAGTCCCCCCCCCACTTTTTTTTTTTTTTGATTTGAAAGGGTTTTTTTTTGAAAATAATAAAAAATGGGGTTTGCTCAAAAAACCCAATTTGGGAAAAAAGGGGGCCCCACAAAAAGGGGCCAAAAAATGTAAAAAAGCCCAGGGCCACCGGTGGCCCGGGCGCACCCCTATCATTCCCCCCCCCCCCCCTGGGGGCCCTTTAAAAAAGGGGGAACGGGGGCCCCCACATGGTTGTCAATGTCACGTTGAAGAATGTATGGCGCCGCGAAGGGGCCCGAGTGGTCTCCTTTTAAGGGGAAAACCCCCCCGTAGGGTTTTAAAATTATATAAAAAACCCCTTTTTTAAAAAGTTTTCTCCCCAAAAAGGTGTGAACAAATTTTAATTGTTTTTTCCCCCAAAATAATGATAAAACCCTTTTTTGGGAGTATTTTTAAATTATTTTAATACTTTAGTTATTTATTTTTTGATGTAAATTATTTATATAAAAAAAATTATTGTTGGTTAGTTATTAAATATGTTTGAAAACTTATTATTTTATGTGTACCCTTTTCTATTTTTTTTAAACAATGCTTATCCCCTACTTGTATAAAATAATTTTAAAAATTCCAATATTAATGAAAAAAAAAAAATTTTGACTATTTTTTTAAAATACCTTTTTATTTAAATTTTCCCTGTTTTAGACCATTTTTTTTTTTAAAATAGAAAAATTTTTTATTTTTTTTTTTACCATTGAGTTTATTAAAATGTCATTCATTTTTTTTTAAAACGATGCATTTAGAAAAAAATTTTTTTTTTTATGCTTTTTAAAATTTTTAACGTTTATACATTTCTCTGTACTGTCATGTTTTTTTTTTCAAAGTAATTTTTGTTGGGGAAAGAAAAAATAAAACAGCAAACAATGAATGATTTCCCCAAATACGATGGAGAGGATCTTTTAAAAACTTTTGGGGTTTTTGGGGAGGGGATTTTGGTTTGTAAAATGCATTTGACCTATCAAAAGACTACAAGAGAAAGGGCGATGGTATATAATATGTGGAAATTTTTTGTTTTTGAAAATACACAAAAAAGCAGATCTCAATCTTTTGCACCCCCCGGAGGACGAGCCGACAGATTTCAGCTTCACAAAGCCCCCACACCTTTTTTCTACTTACAATTTTTAATTTTTTTTTTTTGGCCCCACAATATTTTTTAAATTTTTTATATACAACCATATATTTTACCTCTAAGTTTAAATTTACCTTTTAATTCAATTCCAATGATCCAAATGGGCCCCTTTAAAATTTTTTTTAGGGATGCAGAGTCCCATGATACTATTTTTTTATAAATTTGATAAAAATAATTTTTTTTATTTCAAACCCCAAAAATTTTTTTTATTTTTTCTGGAGGGGAAAATGTACGGGGTCAAAGGGGTCACCCCCCCGCATTTCAGCAAGGGGAAAATCATTCCGGTCAATATTTCCCGACGTGAAAGGCACTGATTTTGGAAAATGACTAAAGGGCCCCCTGCTTTCTTTTGGATGAGGGGGGGTTTGGGGGGATTTTTTTTTTTAAAATTTCCAACTTTCTATTTTCTAAAAAATTTATTGAACCTAACTTTAAATTTTTTTTCAAACCCAAAAAATTTTATTTTTTTTTTGGTGAATATTCGCGAGTGAAGGGGACTGTTTTTTGAAGATAGATTGAATGGTCATGTTTTTTATATGATGATGATGACGGGGGTCTGTGATGGTTAGGCCACTTCCCAAACCCCAGACTAGACCTTTTTTATTTCTATTTTTAAAAAGGGGACCGTAGGTAATTCATCCATCCCCCCGGGTTTAAAAAAAAAAACCCCTTTTTTTCGGGGGTTAAAAAAAATTAAAAATTTGAGATTCCCCCTAGACGGAATGGAGAATTAGTACAATGTCAAAAAATTTTGCTTTTTTTTATTGGTGCCCCCATGATTTTATAACCCCCCCCCGGTTTGATCCCAAATGGGGGGGTGATACAAAAAAATTTGATATATCAATTTTAAAAATTTTCGGTTTTTTTTTATAGAATGGGGGGTTTTACCACCAAATTTTTAGAAATCATTTTATAGGGGATGCACCGGGGCAAGGGTAGGGGCCCCCCCCGAAAAAAAATCGTAGAGGTCTCAAAAACCTTTTTTAGGCGTAGTTTGGGTCTTGACCCCTTTTTAAAAAAAATTTAATTTGGGCCCTAAAACCCCCGATTTCCTACCAGAGGTATCTAAATCAATTTTGCCCAGAAATCAATTTTTTTCCCTACCACAGCGGTATCCGATCTTTTTTTTCTTCCCAAGGACAGTGACACAAACTCAAACGTGTCTTTAAATTTTTTCCCTAGTCTGAACAAGCCTTCTTTTCTTTTCCCTTTTTTTTTTTTGACCATTCAACAAAAGCGAGGGGTTTTATGGACAGGGGAGTTCTTCATTTCAGCTTCATCGCAATTCGTCAAATAATAACCGTTGACCGTAGCCTGTAAGGCTTCAGGGGACGCGGTTTCCCCCCCCGGCCCGGTATATAAAGGTGCTGCCGGTGCTTTACGGGAGAGGGGCCCTTTGCCGTTTTCGTGCGGCACTCGGCAAACGCATAAAAAACCCCCCGGGGCACATTCTTTGCCGTTTACAACCCCCCCGGCAAACGGCAAACAAAAAAAATGTTAACAGCGAAGTACCTTTTTCCCCGATTTTTTTTTTCGGGCACTCAAAAATTGATTTGCCGTTCGTGGGGGAAAACCTTTCGGTAAATCTATTTGGCACCCCAAAAAAAAAATTTGCATGGGGGGGGTTTTTGGGGTTACGGTGAGGGGGGGGTTTTTTGGCCGATGTCAGTAAAACCCCACTGGGAAACACACCCCCCCCGTTTGCTAAGTGTCGAAAAACTGAACACTCGGCCACACCCCCATTTGCGGGATTCCCCATGCAGGGCACCGGTAAACGCCCCCTTTCCCCGGTTTTGGCCCCCATGCGGGGACACCGGAAAACCTTCACCGTGTGCCGACCCCCTTGGGACCATAGCACTCGAAAAAATGAAGCCACTGGGCAAACGGCCTTCCTGGGGTGTTTGGGAAAAGGGTTCCATTCCCGATGCCAGCCATAGCATGGGAAAACCCCCCCTTTGCCGGGTGCTAACTTGGCAAATCGACCAAAATTTTTAATTTTTTTTTTTTTTTTTCAATTCCATCCAGACAAAAAACAAGAATATATCCAAGAAAAACCATTATACACAAACAACACGTATCACATCACAAAAAAACACAGATTCACAAACATACTTTTATCTCAAAATTTATGTGCAATTCTTTCCTAGTTAAACAGACAATGCATCCAAAATTCACAAAAATCCCCCTTTCCCAAAAAAACCCAAAAAGTTCAATCCAAAACCCCACGAAGGGAAAAAGGGGTCACAGGCCCACAGCCTGATCCCGACGAACCTCCCAACCCCGGATTCCCCCAAAAAGGGCCGGCGATCCCCGCCCAAGCCCGCGATCCTCCCAAGCCCGACAAAGCTTTCCCTACCCCGGGGGTCCTCCCAAGCCCGGGGAAAAGGCCCATAGCCCGGTGAAGTGCAAACCAGCGGGCGAAGCATTTGATCCCCCCGATTGATTCGCACAAAGAAAAAAAGGGTGGGTTTTCCCAAAAGTGAACATAAATTCTAAACCCCTTCGAATATGCTAGGTTCATTCATACCCCCAGGAGTGCCGAAGTACAACGGTCGAGGGGAGGTGGACCCGGGGGTAGCCCCCAAAACCAAAGGGGGCCAGACCCGAGCGGCCCCCCGGCTCGCATGTACTAAAACATCTTCTGCTGACTTAAGGGAGTACTCGCTCTTCTCCCACCCTTTTTGTCAACCCCCCCCGCCTGCCCGATTGCCCCCCCCTCCCTCCATTCTCCCCCCTCCCCTCCCCCCCTCCTCCAGCTGGGCCTACAACATTTCTTCAAATTTATATGAATCAAAGCAAGGCAAAAAAAGGGAAAGACAAAAAAAACAGGCCCCCCCGGGTGCATGCTCTCTGCGTGAGGTTTTTTGGGCGCTCGCGATGCCCCGGGGCCCCTTCCCCTTTTTCCCCTAATCTGGCTGAGACTAAGCGTACTGGCTGTGGGGGAGGGGGCACCGTGGCGTTTCCCCGTACCGCCCTTTCTTCTTCCGCCCCCCCAAACCCATGTGACCTCCCCCTCAGATTTTCTGTTCGGAACGGTCTGGGCCCCTGGACCCTCCTTACCGCGAAGTGTTACCCGGGTAAGGCGGCTTGTGGGGACCCCCCGGTTGGTGGGGCGCTCGGTGGGTCCTCTGGGTTGTTTCGACGTTCGATACCCCCTGCCCTTTTTGGACAAGGCTCTTAAACCAGAATTTCAAGGTGGGGGGGAGGGCCCCCGACTGCGAGGGAAAACCCCAAAAAGATGATTTAAAAAACCCCCGGGGAAATTTTGGGAAAAACATGGTCCTATTTGGGTTTGGGGGATTAAAAGCAAAAAAGCGGGTTTTTTTGGCTTAAAGTGTGTTTTCAAGGGTATGCGTAGCTTTTCCCCTGTGATCAACAAAAAAAATGGCTTTTAAAGGTATTACTTACCCCCCCGGGGATACCTTTTTTGAATTTCAAGGAACTGATAAGACCCTAGAATGAAGCTAATGTCTTTTTGGGGTAAAGGGGGGACATAGAAATAGATTTTGGGGTTCTCTTTTATCTTGATCGTACTTTTAAGGGGGTTTTTTGATAGTAGCTTGATTTGGAAAGCTTCATGAAATGGGGTGGTGCCACTTGTCTTCCTTAGCTCAAGAACCCCATGTTGGCCGTAAGATGCCTAAACATCCCCCATATTGATCCACGAAAAACGAAGTTGATAGGCGTTTTTCGGGCCCCCACCCCCTTCGGGCCTTTTAAAAACCACAAACTTTTTACCGGGTTTTGGTTTGGGCCCCCCTTTTACCTTCCAATTTTAAAGTTTTTTTCTAATTTTTTTTTCCACACACGTCCCGCAGGGCTTTGGACGTTTTGGGGGCCCTCCCCCGAAACCTTTTCCAGGGGGGGTTTTTCAGCCCAGCCAGAGTTTAGCGTCGGACGGGGGAAAAGAGGTCCGTCCCCCCTGTCACGGAGGTCTTTTCGCCCCTTCACCCGGGCGTCCCGTTTTTGCGGGGGCGTTCAAACTAGCCCTTTTGGGGAGGGCGCGGAGCGTCCGTCGTGGGGTCGGGCGTCCTCGCCCAAACTATAAAAACACCCGGGGGCCGGGGAACCGGGGGCGTCCGTCCCTAGTCAGGGGGCGTCCGTCGTAAAATTAAGTTTTACCTGAGGCAGTTTTCTGGGGGTTTTTATACTTCCATCTTCTCCCCCACCTTGCCTTTGCTCATTTTGAGTTGCCGAGTTTGCTGAAAGGGGTTTGGGGAAAGAGCAAGACCCGGGAGAGAGAAAAAGGTTTTCGCGCCCCCCAATCCATCCTCTCCTCTATTTCCCCCCCAAGAGTTCAAGTGGGGAAATCCCCCAGTTGGAAGTTTGATTTGACCCAAGGGGAAGATCAACTTTTACTCTTGGTGATCGACCCCCACCTAGAGGGTCCAGTGGTGCTTGGAGAAAGGTGACCCCCCGGAGGATTGGGGGAGCCCCTTCTCCATCGCGTTGGGATTTTTGTGGGCGATTCACCGGGGCCGGGGAAAGTGGCGAAGAACACCCTAGAGACACTCTCCCCCCCCCACGGGATTGGGGGGGAGCTATACCTGGGGGAGGTGCTCCAACGAGGACTAGGGGGGGGCGTCCCCTCGATCCCCCCTCGGAAAACATCGCATGCAAGCATTTTTTTCCCCCTATCTTTCCCCCCGCTTTTTTTTTTCCCCACTTGTCTTTCAATTCATACTAAATTTTGTGTGGGAAGTTTTGCTTTCTATTGACTTCTCCCCCTTTCTAGCTAGGACACACCGGTGGGCACTGGGGGGGTTAAAATTTGGGCTCTTTATAGGTTTAATTATTTTTTAAAATTTTAAAAAGACCCCAAATTTTCCCCCCCCTTTTTTGGGGGGATTTTTGATTTTTTCAATTGGTATCAGAGCCAGGTTGCAAAAAAATTTTAGGTTTCACCCCTAGACAAGATGCCCCGGGGGGGAAATGGAACCACCCCCCCATGTTCAAATGGAGACACCTTTCCTTATTGGAAAGTTCGAGGGAGGCCATCTAGGGGCCTTGACGTGGGCTGCTCAAAGCCGCCACGAGGGAGGCACTCTCTTCGCGGAGGCCCAAAAACTTTGATAAGCACTTTTCCAACCCGAAGAACTTTCTTTTTCAGGGTTTTTAAAAAAAGGGGTTCCCCCCCAAAACCCGAGGGGCAAAAACCCAAAGACGCATTTTGATTTTGTGGCCATTTTTTGTGCTCTTCACGAAGACAAAGGGGACGTGGGAACCAACACTTGGGGTCATGGCTAAGTAATTTTTTTTCCATGCTGCAAAGAAAATAAAATGAAATGTACTCACTTCTTAACTTTTTATTGTAGAAGAATTGAATCCCCCCCCCCCCCCTCAACCAAATGGCCCCGCCGGTGGGCGCAAGACCCTTTTTGTCTGCCTTTTGAAAAGAGGGCCACATCGTCCCCCGGTTTTTCTTCCCCAAGGAATCTCTCCGCCGCAAAAACCAAACAATTTTGGGCAAGATAAACCCCCCATAATTTTGTACATAAAAATTTGTGATGGGGCTCTTTTTCCCCCCCCAAAAAGGGAAAGAAAAAAAAAAGGGAAAAGAGAAAAAAGGATTTGGCACTAAGGATCCCCTCGGAAATAAAAGATAAAGTTGTGTATGAGATGCAAGCAAAAAAAGAGGATGATGTTTGACCTCGCTCTCTGGGAAAAAAAACAACTAAGATGTTGAAGAAGCTAAAAAAGAATGGAGTCAAGTTTGACTCAAAGAAAAAGAAATTCTTCACAACCTTCAAGAAAGCCCTCTCCAAAAGGGGTTTTCACAATTGTGATAACTTGGACATTTGGGGTCATGCTTCCCCCCAAGAAAAGAAAAACAAGTAAAAGAACAAAAAGTAAACAACAAGTTCAAGAAAAAAAAAAGGGCAACAAAAATAGCAAGTGATGAGGAAAGAAAGATACAAGCATTCAAGAGAAAAGAAAATTTAACTTCCCCAAGAAAAAAAGAATGGCAAAGCCTACTTTTTTGGGGATTGGCCCCCGACATTGAAGACACAAGTGACTCACCCGGGGGAAAAGGAAAAAACGAAAAAGAGAAGGGGCCCCCCTTTGGGGTTTTGGGGGATCTAACCCCCCACCACCTCCTCCCCATCTCCGGGCTACCCCTTTTCCCCACCTACCCCCGTGTAAAGGTGACAAAAAGGTACAAAAAAAAGGATATGATATGGATGATGAGTTTAGGCACCTTCCATGATGGGGCCCCTTTTTGATTTGCAACAAATATACTAAAATCATTGGGGAAATATAAAGCAAAAGTGGAAACATAAGAAAGCCAACGAAACTGATGCTTTAAAATTGATGCGTTTAGTGCAATGATGATTTGAATTTTAGAACAAACCCCCCTTTATCTAGTATTTGGGGCCCAAAAAATCCTCAAGCAAGAAAAAGGGGAAAAAGATAAGTTTGAGAGGTTTTCCAAAACCCCAAAAGCTCCAAAAAGATAAAAATTGTTAAAAGAAAATAAAACCCCCTTTAAAAAAAAAGAAGAGTTTTCATTGTGATAGCAAAAAAATTTGGGGGTTTTAAAATTTCTATCGTTTGGGGAAAAAATTTTTCCCCAAAATTCCAAAAACCCAAAAATTTATAAAATTTTTTTTAAATTAAAAAACCCCAAATTTAAATTTTTTAAAAAAAATTTCCCCCCCCCCTTACTTCCCTTCAAACCCTAAAATTTTAAACATTCACTCCCAATTCCTTTTTAAAACCCAAAAAACCTTTAATTCCAACTTTAAAAACCCTTTTTTAAAAAATTTTTTAAAATTTAAAATTTTTTAAAAAAACAAACCCTTTTTCCATTCCCCAAAACCAAAAACCCCCCCAACCCCAAACATTCCCCTTCCCAACCCTTCCAAAAAACCCAACTATTTTCCCAAATTTTTCCCCCCCCCAAAAAATTTTTTAAAAACCCTTCCCCTTTTTTTAACAAAAACCCCCCTTTTTTTTTTAAACCCCCAAAAAACCCCCATAAAACCCCAAAAAATTTTTTCCCCAAATTTTATTAAATCTAAAAAACAAACCCCCTTTTTAAACCCCCCAAAATTTAAAAAAATTATAATTTAAACAAAATTTCCCCCCCAACCCCCCCCCCCCAAAATTAAAAAAAAAACCCTTAAACCCCAAATTTAACAAAATAAAAAACCCCCCCCCCTTTTTTTTCCCAAAAACAACACCCCAATGCTTCCAAAACTAAACCCCAAAACCCTTTTCAAAAACCCCCCCTTTTATTTATAAAAAACCGGATATACCCTTTTTTTCCCAAATGTTTGGGTTTCAAAGTTATTCCAAGAACGCCAAAAAACTTTTTGGGAATTTCCCCAAAAAGAAGTGCCCTTTTTTTTACTTGTTTTTTCTTTTAAAAACCAAGGCATATCGGGTATTTAAACCCCCGCCCCCGGGCCCCATTTTAAGAAACATATTTCTTGGAGTTTTGATGAAACTATTGGTTTCCCAAAAAAGCAGAAAATCTTGATGATTTGGGGGAAACCCCCTTGGGGGCTATAAAAGAATATGCCCTTTGGAAAAATCACCCCCCAAATGGAAGAAGAAAAAGATGTTTAAAATTTTACCCTTCCACCTCACACCCCCCTAAATTTTGTGAAGAAAAAGGGGGGGAAAACCAAAAGAAAAACCTTTTTCCCCAAGTTTCCAAGCCGAGGCTCAAGCTAGTGATTTGATCCCCCCAACCCCCCCCCCCCAAGGTTAAAAAAAACCCACCAACCCTTGCCCCCCCAAGCTCACCCCAAAACCCCCTCTTATAGGGAGTCCATAAAGGGGGGGTAACAACTCGAAAAAACCCTTGTTTCCCTTTTTAAAAACATCCCCCCTTTTTTTTTCCCTTTGTTAAAACCATCTAGTGGGGAGGATGCACTTGCGGATGGGTTGGGTGAAGCCATCCCACAAAGAGTTGAAAATTTCCCCCGGGAACAAAGTGTGGACACTTAAAAACCCCCCAAAAAGGGAGCAAAAATCAGGGCACCAAGTGGGTTTTAGGAAAAGAAGATGATCAAGGGGGTGGTTGGGGAAAAACATGGAAATTTTTGGGGTGGCAAAGGGGTTCTCCAGGTTGAATTTTTTGGGGATTTTGGGGGGACCTTTGCCCCGGTGAAGCAAAAGAACCATTTTTTACCCTTTTGGCATTTTCTTCACATCTTTTAAAATTTAAAAAATTTTTTCAAAGGGGATGTAAAGGGATGTTTCTAAATTTTTTCATCAACAAATTTGTTTTTTGCCCAAAACCCCCCCGGGTTTGAAGACCCCAATTGTCCAATCATGGAAAAAGGTTGCCCAAAGGGCCCCTTTAAGGGATTAAAGCAACCCCCAAGATTTTGGGATTAGGGGGCAAGGGACTTATTACTCAAAAGGGCTTCAAATCGGGAAAGGGGGTACCACACTTTTCACCAAGGGCTAGATGGGGGAGATCTTTTTTCCCCCAAAGTGTATGCCCGATGACATTTTTTTTGGGGTAAAAACAAACCAATAAAATACAAGGTTTTGGGGTGCATTGGACCCCCAAAAAGGGGGGAGGTTCCCGAATGTTTGGCAAAAAAACCTTTCTTCCTTGGCTTCCAAGTGAAGCAATTGGGGGAGGAAAACCTTCTTTCTCAGAGAGTACATTATGATTGCTCAAGAAAAAAAAGATGGGGGATTCCCAAGCCAATCAAGCCCCCCAAAGCCTACTAATGGGGCATCCGATCTCGATGAGGGAGGTAAACCCCATTGCCCCCAAAATCTCTATCATTCAAAATGGTTTTTACTTACCCACCACCCCTAGGCCGGGGAAACTTTTATTGGGTTTTGTTGTGTGGGTTTAAAAACCCAAACCCCAAGGTTCCCCTTTTTTTTGGGGGGGTTTAAAAAAAAACCTTAGGTACTTTTAAGGCACACCCCAGCATGGGCTTTTTGGACCCCAAAAAGGGGTCCCTTTTCCCCCTATTTTGGCTTTTTTATTTGGTTTTCCCCGGGTTTTAAGGTTTTTATAGGAAGAGTACCCCCCGGGGGGTGCCACATGCTGGAAGATCACTTGTTTCGTTTTTCCCAAAGAACAAAAAGGGGGGCATTGTCCCAACCCCCAGGCGGAATACATTTCCATGGGGTCCAAAATTTTGCAAAAAAATCTTTCATGACCCAAACACTTTTTGATTACGACGGTTTTTAAAAGAATTCCCCTTTTGTGTGAAAAAGAAAAACCCCCCAAAGCTTGCAAAAACCCCCTTAACACTCCGCCCCCGCACATAGATATTTGCCATCACTTTCTTAGAGTCAAATGGCTAGGAAAGACATCACCCCTAGTTGGATTTTAAAAGCGAAGATCAATTGGGGATATCTTTTACAAAACCAAATCGATGAAACCCCTTTTTTTATTTTTAGAAGCGGAGTTGGAAAGTGGCCCTTCCCCCCTAACTTCACTAAAATGGTTTGTGTGAACCCCTGCATTCAAATTTTAAAAACCCTGTTAAACCCCGGGAAAAAAACCCAAGGGGGCAAAACCGGTTGGAAAATAACCGCCCTCAAGGTGTGACAAAGCTTAACTGGGGTTTTTTTAAAATTCAAAAACAACCTAGATTAAAATTTTCCCTATTGCATAGCATATGCTTGTGTTTTTTGCCTTTTTCCCTTTTTGGTTAATTTGAGCACCCCCTGTTTTCGCCACTTGGGGGGGGAAAAATTAAAAACTAAAGGGCACTTCTATACCCTTTTTGTGGCCTTTCGATGATCCTGTTGCTTTCCCTTCGAATTTTTGAGCTAAAAAAAAAATCTAGCCTATGGCAAACTATTTTTAAAAATGAGGGGTTTAAAAATGGTTCTCATTCAAGTCCAACAGGTGTTATTTGGATCTTATTGGGATTGGAAGGGGTTTGGGGGGAAAAAACGCAAAAACAAAAAATTTTAAAATTTTTAATTTTAAAAAGGGGTCGGACGGGTGGGGCCCCCGGAATCCGGTGTAAATTTTCCTTTAAGTCCGTCGTGATCTCCGGAGACTGAATGTTGCCCGCTTCCCGGGCTAGCTTTCCCCGCGAGCGTCCACCGTCAATGCGCTCGGGCATTTTAAAACCTTTCCCCCACCCCCCCCACTTCCCCTCAACCTCTTCCACTCCCTTCCACCCACCCCCAAAACCCCCCCCTCCCTCACCTTCCCCCCTCCCCAACCTTCCCCCCCCAACTTAAAAAAACCCCAAAATTTTTTAAAAACCCTCCCCTCCCCTTCCCCCCCCCCCCTTCCCCCCCCCCCCCCCCCCCCCCCCCCCCCCCCCCCGCACCCCAAAACCCCCAATTTCCCCCCGTCGTTGCTCCCCCCCCCCGCGTCGCCACTTCTCCCTGAAAACCCCCCACTCCTCCCTGCGCCCCCACTCCCCCAGCGCCGCAGGCCCCCCAGCGCTGCCGCCGGGCCCCCCGCCGCCTCCAGCCCCCATTTCCCTGCAACCCCCTTTTCCTCGTTATTTCAAACCATCAGGATTCTTTTGCCGAGGAGCTCTCCTTTTAAGGGGTCGTTGGAGGTTGATCACCTGGGTTTGGGGTTGGCAAGGTGAAACTTTTCCCCTTTGCTTTTTTCCCTTTATAATTGCCAACCCCCTCACCATTCTCTCCCCCCAAAACCCTAAACCACCATTCTGTATTTCCTTGTTGGGATGCGGATTGCGGAAATTTGAGGGGGGGAAAATTTTACCTTTTCTCTTGTTTTGGTCACCGAGTCTAAGGTATGGTTTTTGGCAGTTCGATCTTTTTTTTATTTTAAATTTTTCATGCTTCTCATTTAGATTTGCCCCATCCCTAGTTACATTTAATATCATACTTTCCCATCTATCTAACGACCCGGGTCATTTTATCAAAGGGCAGTGTGTTAGTGACAGAGAACTGGGGGGGAAAGCCCGCGGGGTAGGAACGAGGCAAACCCTCCCAAAGGGCAGTCTTGGGCCCGGGGGGCCACTCTTGTTTGTGTGTTGTTCGGGTTTTGGGGGGGGTTTCATTTTCAGTGGGCGGGGTTTTGAGGGTGTGATTTTTTGGGGGTTTTTTTGTCAGAGTTTTGGGTTTGCAACTTTGGGGAAATGGCAAGAACGAAGAATCCCGGGCCCCCCTTCCCCGGGAGTGGGGTGCCCCCCCCTCCACCGACCACCCAGACCGGAAAGGGCAAGCCCAAAAAGGGGTTCACAGAAGCGAAAAAGACCACTAATGGATCTAACTCGCAGCAGTGTTGTGTGGCAAGGCCGCAGAGATCGGGGAGCGAGAGGGCTTCACCCCTTTTTGGGGGTTTTGCCTCCCGGGGAGCGCCTTTTATCCCCCCCCGCCCCCAAATAACCCTCGGGGTACTTTTGTAAGGAAAATTTATCCAAGATTTGCAAAAAGGCCCGGGGCCCAAATTCCCTTTGGGGACTGATGACCGCAGATTTCCCCCGGGCCAGAGTCCGTGCACCCCCCTATTTCCCCAGGGCCCCCAGCTACCCCACCACCCCCCCCCCCCGGAGGCCCAAAAAGGTCCCCCCAGCTCTCAAAACCCCCAAAAAAATTCATTACTTCTTTCGGGGGCTTTCAGCCCGGTTTTCCCCCCCCAGAGGGATCCCGGCCCCAACGAACTTCTATACCACATAAAACAGGACTTTTCAGAAATTTAAAAGTCAAAAGAGCCCCCCCTTTTTGGGGTCACAAGTGTGCCCATCGCACATAGGGGGGGTCCCGGGGGGCTAAGAAACCCACAGCACCTTTCAGTACCCTTCAGGGGCTAAACAATTTGAAGGGGGCTTCGGGGGCGTTATCAGAAGGACTGGGGGTTATCCCCGTTTTTTTGCATCTTATGGATTCCCCCCCATCACGATTCCTTCCCCCTTGGGGTTTCAGGGACTTTCTTCAGGGTTTTCCAAACACCTCGATTCCCGAGAGCCCTTTCACCTAGAGTTTCCCTTCCCCCGAGGACCCACAGGCCCTTTTGCTTGGGGATCGGGGGCCCCCGCAGCCCCCGAGGGGGTATGCCCCCCTTTTACATACCTTTGGGGGTCCGTGCTTTCAGCCTCCCCCCCCCCCCCTTCACCCCCGGGTTCGAGCCCCCCCTAAAACCCCCCCGCCCCTCCCAAATCCCCCTCGCCCCAGATTTCCCCCCCAAGGTACTCCCGGCCCCCAAAACCCCTCCCCCCCCCTTGGACTCGGGACAAAATTACACGACTAAAGCTATGGTCCCGGGGCCCCCAAAATTTTCCCGGGAAAGGAGAAGTTTGACCCTCTGGGATTTTATTGTCAGGAGCTTGAGGATAAAAGCTGCAGGATTCAGGGGTCATTTGGGGGGACACATTTGCTCACTAATCTCCCTACCCCCTTTGTTTTCCAAGACCCAAAAAGACCCCCCCTTTTAGGGAAACCCCTCCCCCGGTCGCAACAGATTTCCATTATACTCGGGTGATTTAGCTAGGATGCAAAGGGAAAACCCGCCCCGCCCCAGCAGAGTTTTCAGACCAGGCCCCCGGCAGGCGGGGGTCCCCCCTCTCAGTGGGGAGGGGTCGGGGCCGCCACAGTTGACTTGGCCGGGCAGAGCTTGAAAAATAGATGGGTAACATTGACACAGTGCCAAACGTCTAAAGAGGGGACCTGAATTTTACAATTTCCCAGAGGACTACCACCCCGTGCCGCGAGTACCACCATGCCTCATGACCATGAGGGGAGGGTCAGGCCCCGCTACAGCTCCCCAAATCCCCCCGGGGTTTCCCCACCTCAGAGGCTACACTGCTTACCTTCTCTCAAGGGTTTTCAGGAGGAGCAGTCACCCCCGGAAAGGGGAAACCCAAAGGGGACGGCTGCCACCTTTACACCCCCCAAAAAAATTTCCCAACCAGACTCACCACCCAAATTAAAATTTTCCCCAAAAATTGGCCCCATCATCACCCAAAATTCGGGAAACCCAGACCCTTTTCCTTGAGCATCTTCTAGCCCCCCCCCCCCCCCCCAGGCCCGACTCCCCCCCCCTCCCTCCCGTTTTTAGTTTTCCCCCCCCGGGCTCGCCCGCCAAGCAACGTTCCCCCCCTCCCCCCCCCCCCCCCGACTCCCCTTGTAGTTGGCCCGACCCCCAAACCCCCTTCCCCCCTCCGGAGGGGCACAACCCTCCGTTCCGGGGACCCGCCCCACTCCTCCCCCTTCCCGGCCCCCGGGTTCTCCTGAGTAACCGCCCGGGGGACCCAGGTTTCCTCTTGGGTTGCTTCGCCCCGGTGAGTTTAGACAGGATTTACTCCTTCCCCCGGAAAAACCAAGAAAAAGGGGGCCCCCCGCGGACCTTCACCTTTTTACTTGGAATCACGGGAAGACCCCCCAGGGGGCAGCCCTTTGTTAAAAACCCCTAGCTCCGGGGGGTTTTAGGGGGGATCCTCCGGCCCCCACCGGGCCCACCACCTTTCTTCAGTTGCCTATGAGATCGCACCTGAGCAGCCCCCGGCAGAATTTCCCCCCCTCCGGCTGCAGCCCCCAAAAACCCCGATGCTATTTCACTAGGTTGAGCCCCAATACAGGGGCTCGGGATACGGATTTTCAGTTCCCCGTACCCTCCCCTTTTTCCCCAGATCACCCAGAAAGGGGTTGAAACCCAAAGTGCCCACTATTGCCCCCCCCCCCCCCCCCTTGGCATGAAAACCTTTTCCCCCCCCCCCCGGGTTTTCACTTGTGGGGTTCCCAGGCCCCTATTTACAGAGGCAGGACCGTCTTTGGGCACCAGCTGAGCCTCGGGGGAGCCCTTTTTGAGATAGCACTCCAGGTTTTAGGGGCCCATTCCAGAGATCACCCTAGCTCCCCCTACACCTGCAGGGGCCCGGGAGGCAGATGTTGGTCAACGAGTCAACTTTAGGACCTTCACCCCATGCTCGACAAAAGGGCCCTGCAGTCCTCTAACCCTTCTTCCCCCACCCCCCAGTCCCCCCTGGTTTTTGGTCCCTCGACGCCAAAGGGGGAAGAGGGGATTTTAAAAGTAGGGGGAGGGTTTTGAATTTTTGTGTGCTTAATTTCCCCCCCACTTTTTCTTTTTCCCCCTACTTTTATCATTTATTTATGTGTGAGTGATGAATACTGGGGGTTTGGAAAATTTGGACAAACTTTTTTATTATCACTAATCTTTTTGGAGGGTTCTCATTTTTTATGATATACCTCTTTTTCTTAAAGATAATTGAGCTTCCGCGCTATACTCCATACATCTTTTAAGAAAATCCTGGGATTTTCCTTTTTTTACATTAAAAATCAAAAAGGTACCATGGTTTGTGTTTTGGGGTTGGGTGAGCAATAGTTTTCATAAAAATTTTTACAAAAACCCCTTTTGCCAACCATTTCAAGTCCCCAAAAAAATTCAAATTTTAAAAATTTTTCCCCCTACCGGGGGTTATTGTGCAAAAAAACCAAAAAAAGGGGGGGATTGAAGAATCAGGGCCCCCAGTTGGTTTCGGTAAAATTTTAAAAGACAATTAGCGTTTTTTATGGCTAACAGGGTTTTTTAGGGCCCTAGCTATTTTAGCCAAAAGTGATCAACAATTTGACTTTTAAAGGTCATTATTTTGCCCCCAAGTTTAAAAACCGTTTTGGGGAAAAAGGGAATATGAAGACCCTAGAATGATGGGAAAAGTGTCATAATGATGAAGGGGACTTAGAAAAAGATAGGGCTTCTCTTTTGATCTTGGGGCCCCAACCTAAATTTAAAAAAGGGGGGTTTTTTTCTTACCTTTTACTTAGGAAAGCTTCATGAAAAAAGGGGTGGTGCAAAACTTGTTTCCCCTTTCTCTAAAGCAAGCCCATGTTTTCCGAAGATACCAGAACAACCTTTCCCTTTTTATGCGACGAAAAACGAAGTTTGATAAGTCTGTTTTTTTTGGGGGAAAGGAAACCCCTGACGGAGGCGTCGGGGAAAAAGGGGTCGGACAAAGGCGTTGGACCCCTGGGTGGTTGAGACCCCAAAACGTCCGTCGACCTTCCATGGAATGTTTTTTTTGGTTTTAAATTTTTCAAGGGGGGGGCCCCCCCGGGCAAAGTCCGTCAGTCAGGCGGGCGGACGCTTGGAGAAACGTCCGTCGACCCCTTTCCCGGAGGGTGTTTTTCACCCATCCGAGGTGCAAAAGGGGGGGGCGCTTTGGGATGAGGCCCCGTCGCCCCTTGACGAAGCGTCCCCTCGCTTGGGGGAAAAAACCCCGGCGCTAGCGTTCAGGGGGGGAGCGTCCGTTCGCCTGGTTGGACCCCCGGCCCCCAAAAGAACAGAAAAAAAAACCCCCCCAGGGAGGCCTGCCCAGTCGACGGAAACGCCTGGAACTTAAATTTCAACCCCCCCCCCGAGGCAGTTTTCCCCCCGGGGCTTTTTTATAGCTTCTCACTCTTCTCTCCCACCCCTTCCCCTTTTTTCTAAAATTTTAGTTTTCTGTTTTGCTGAGAAGGTTTTTGGGGAAAAAAGCAAGAGCCCCAGAAGGGGGTATTCGCAAAAATTTATTCCCTAGTTCATCCAAGGTTTTAAAAAGGTTTCCCCTAGTTGTGAATTGATGATCAAGCAAGATCGAAGTTTTTACCCTTGGGGGATCGGGCATCACCTTAAAGGGCCCCCTGGTGCTTGGAGGAAGGTGATCGCCGGAGGATTGGGGCCCCCCCTTTTTTCCATCGACCCTTTTTGGGGGGGTTGGGGGCATTCCCGGCCGGTGGGAAAATTTTAGCCCATGGAGCAAACTCCCTTGCGCGGGATTGAGGGGGAGCTATACCTTGCAGGGGCTCCAACGGGCTTTTTGGGGGGGAGTGTCGACTCCCCCGTAAACCCCGGGAAACACTGCAGCCCCGGGGGAAACTTTTTTCCCCCTCTTTCCCACCGTTTACCCTTTTCCCACTTTCTTTCCAAAATTTTTTTCTAAATTGGGAGGAAGTTTTTTTCCCTTTTTATTGATGCTACCGCTTTCAGTTGGACAAAAAGCGGTAGGCACTAGGGGGGTTTAAATTTGGGTCTATAGGTTTTTTAAAATTTTTTTTGAAAAATTTAAAAAAAGCCCTTCCCCCCTCTTGGGCCTTGATCCTTTTTTCCAAAAATTAAAAATTGCACAAAAATTTTTTTCATTGACAACCCCGTGGGCGCGAGCTTCTAGGTCTAGCTTTTTTCCTTTTGGGGTGCGTTGTGCCTGGCCTCATCAAGCGCAGCCCCCCGGGGTTTTTGCGTCCCTTTCCCCTCCCCGGGGCGCCCCCATCTTCCACCCTTTGTTTCCACCTCGATTTAATGGGGCACCCAAAAATTGAAAGGTCACACACATCAAGCCCACAAAGGGGAAAACAATTTAGTGAAAAAACCTGGGTTTTTTAAAACAAAAAACCCGAAATTTTTAAAATTTTTTATTTACTTTGGAATTAGCCCCCCTTTGGCCCCCCCGACCCCTAACCCCTAACCCAAATTTTGCCGAAACTTTTTTCCCTCCCAAAATATTTTTTTGGGTGGGAAAATGCCCGGTTCTTTTTAGCTTTTTTTTTTTTTTTTTATCCCCAAAATCCATACCCCCCCCCCCCCCAAAATTTTCCCCCAAAAACCCAAAATTTTTCACCTCCCCAACCCCCAAAAACTACAAACCCCCCAATTCCCCCCCCCCAACAAACAAAACCCAAAAAAAACCCAAAAAACCCCCCTTTCCCCCCCCCTTTCCCCCCCCACCCCCCCCCCCCCAAACCCCACCCCCACCCCCCTTTCCCTCCCCCCCACCCCCCCCCCAAACCCCAAACCCCCCCCTTTCCCCCCCCCCACCCCTCTCCCACCACCAAAAACCCACCCACCACCCCCTTTTTTTCCCCACCCCACCCCTCCGCCTCCCCCCCTTCCCGCCTGGGCCCCCCCAAAGCCTTTTAGCCGCGGGCCCCAAACCACCCCCCCTTTCCCCCCAGTCACCGTTTCCCCCCCCTTTCCCCGGGAAAACCCTAGGGCACACCCCCGCGTCCCAGCCCCGCCCCCCCGCCCACTCCCCTAAGCCCCCCCGCGCCCCCCCAACCCGCCACGCCCCTCGGCCCCCCGCGCACCCCCCGGGGTCCGCACCCCCTTTTGCGCCCACGAAACCCCCCCTGCGGGCCGGACCCAAAAAGAGGAAGGACGCCCCCCCCCAAAGGGGGGCTAAAAAGTTTTCCCCCCGAACTGCCCCCTTTTCCTCTGTTCCGACCGCCGCCCCCCAAAAAAGCCCCCCCCCCCCCCCCCCCCCCCCCCCCCCCCCCCCCCCCCCCCCCCGCCTCTGCTCGCCAAGCCGCGCCGCCCCGCCCCTCATCCGCGCTCCCCCTTTCGGCCGCCCCCCCAAAATGTGGGGAGGCCACGCTCCCGGGGCCGGGAAAATCGGGGACCCCCTCTCCCCAAGGGTAAACTACCCCGGCCCCCAGAAAAGGGGGCGGTCACCTCGCCCCCCGGCCCGGGGACGTCCGCACACCCCCCCCCCCCGGGCCCCGGGGGCCCCCCCAAGCCTTCTTTATTCCCCAAAACCCAGACGTGTCCGCTCCCGCGGCGCCCTCCCCGAGCCCGGATTCCCCCCAAGGGGGACCCCCCCCGGGGAGCCCAGCACCCGAAACCCCCTTAACCTCCCCCACCCGCTTCCCCCGTGGGGGTGAGGGCTCCGACCTCCCCCCACCCGACGTCCGCTTCCCCGGGCCCCCCCCCCTCCTCGCCCCGTATCGCGCTGGGGAGGGTCCGCCCAGCTGTCCTCCCCCCTTCGGCCTAAAAACCACACCGAGCCGTGCACCACCACCCCCCGGGGGGTCGCCCTCTAACCCTTGGCCCCCCCCGGGCCCCTTTTGCTACACTACCCCCCCCGGCCTCCGTCCCCCCCGCCGGTGGGGCCTCCCGAAAACCAGAAGACCCCTTCCCGTCGTTTTTTGTTGACGGTTGACACTGGTCTTCGGGCCATGTTTCCTTTTGGGTTTGGATGGCTTATCCCTGCTGAAACCCGTTGTGGAGTTTTGGATGTGCCCTGTCCCTCCTTTTTTTTGTCCCGGGCCCTCGTTCGTGTCCGGCCTTGAGCCGTGGATTTTTCTCTTGGGGGGGGGGGGTTCCGTTTGTCCCGGACGCCCCTTGACCCGGGAGAAACCCGGGGGGGTTACCCCCCTCGCGCGACGGCCTTAAAAGCCTTTTACGCTTTTTTATTTTCTATAAAAACCATGATATATTTTTCTATGCCTGAGCCGTGCCTTTGGCCCGGGCTTTTTATCTTTTCGCTATGTGTCTCACTCAAGCCCTGTGTGGGGTTTGGGCCCCCCCGGGGTGTGGATTTGTGTATTGGATCTTGCGGGGGTTTTTGGGGCCCGAGCCCCTTTTTGCCGGAAGAGCGGGCCCCCTTTGGGTTTTTCCCCGGGGTTTGGGGTTCGTTTCCCCCCGGGGCCCTCCTTCCAAAAACCCCGGCCCCTTAAACCTCCGGGGTCGTTTTCCCCCTGGGGACCCCCCTTGCCCCCCCAGTGCCCCCCCTTTGGCCCCGTGGACCCGTGGGTTTTTTTGACCATTTTTTTCCCTTTTTTTTTTTTTACCCTCCTGGGCCAAGCCTATGAGACTGTTGGAAAACCCAAAGGAAGAAGGTAAGCTCATTGGGGCCCCGGTTTTTTTTGCCATGCCATCGGGGGTCTATTTTTCCCCTGTGACCCGCTGTCCTGCCCGCCCCTTTTTATGCTTGTGCCCAGTGACCTTGCAATTCTTCGGTTCTTGCGGGGACAAAACCGCACTGGGCCCTGAACCCGAGGGGAAATTGGGGGTTTTGCCGTTTTTTGTTTCCAAAGGGGTCGTGGGCCCTACGGCGGGTATGGACCGGAAACCCCCGAGCCCGGGCCCTGTGATCCTTCGGGCCCCCTTTTTCCTTTCCCATGGGTGTTTTGGGGGGGAATTTTCGGAAACTATTCCCCGTCAAACCCCGTCGATCCAAAGACTGGTTGGGCCCTCTTGTTCCATCTGCCCTTTTATTCATTCCATTTTTAGGACTGAGGAAACGAAGGGTGGGGGAACCGAGCCCTGGGGTTTTTTTTTTTCCTTGGATTTTGTCTTTTTCCTTTTTTATTGCCGTCGGATGCCCATGGGGAGTGGTGAAGGTTGGGGGGGTCTTTCTTTCATTCTTTAATTGGGGGTTTTTTTTTGCTCAACCCCTGTATGGGTTTTTACCCTTTAAAGGCCAGGGACATCTTAGACCCTTTCAGTGACGTCGCAAAACCCCCAAGGCCTAGAGTGCCCCCGTCATTTAGTGCACATTGGGGGTGGGGACCCCCCCCCAAAAAAGGGTTTTAGCCTTTTTGCTTCTCTTTGTGGGGGCTCTTTTCAATGTCGCGTTCCCTTTTCCCTACTTTCGGAAATTTGGAAAAAATAGACCAATTTTTACTTTTGACCCTTTTGTTTTTTACCCTTTTTTTGGTTCACTCGGGTATGATGGCGTATGAATCAAAGAATGATCAATGTGACTTAGCCCGCTCTGTTCAAAACCCCTCCTTGGCCTATTTTAAACGGTTTAAAAGATCGGACTACCCCTTTTTGGTTGGTAAAAACTATGGTCTGTATTCGCCTCAAATCCATGCGATCCCACCTCGACCGTTATAAAACTTTTTCCCTACCGAGGACATGAAAAAACACAAACCCCCCAAACCCCCCTTTCCCATTTTTTTTATCCCATTATCATTTACTTGGTTCAAACCCATGCATTTTAAAATCGATTATTGTTTGGGGGGAAGTCACAACTCTCGCAACTTTGGGGGGATCTTCTTTTTTTTCTTAGGTTTGCGTGGGTTAAGGGAAGAAGTTGAACCCTGTGAGCCCGGCCTTTTCGTTCGCCGGGGGTTTGATCTTTTGGGTTTTTTTAAAATTTTCTTCCTTTCCTTCCCCCAATTTTTTTTTCAAGAAATTTTTGTTTTTTCTCCCCCTTTTTTTCCCTTTTCCCCCCACAAAACCCAAAATTATTCCTCCTTAAAAAATTTTCCCCCAATTAATCTTACAACCCCCTAAAAAACCCCCCCCCCAAAACTTTAACCCCAAAACCCCCAAAAACCATAAAAAAAATTAACAATCCCCCCATTTAAAATTACCTTTCCCAAAAAAACCCCCCCAAACCATAAAAACCCCCCCACCCCCTTAAAAACCATACCCTTTTTAATACAAATCAAACCACCCACCCCCCCCCTTAATTTTTAATAAATTTTATTTTAAGGGAAAATTTTCCAAAAGGGGGAAAATTTTTTTTTTTAATTTATTTTAAGTAAAAAAACCCCCCAAAGCCTTTTTAATTTTTCAACACCTGGGAACCCTTGAACTACCTTTTTTAAATTTCCAAAATTTTCCTTTTTTTCCCTCATTTTAATTTTTTATTTCAAATTTTTAAATTTTTTTTTTTTTCCAATTTGGGGCTTTCTGGGGGGCTGGAAAAATTTTTTTTGAATGTTACATCCCCCTTTCTTTGACATGGGTAGAAGACGGGTGGACTATTGGTAGGGCCCGGTTTCCACTCTTTGGAAGTAAGCGGATTTTGTAGAGGGTAGGGAGGATTTTCCCCACACCCTCTCCCCCACGGCTGGTAAAAACCCCCCGGGGCCCGGGGTTTCCAGGCCCCCAATCTCGACCCCGTGCGGAGGGGGGTTGACCCTTTGGGGTTTTTGGTTTTTTTTCTCTTTTTTGGGTAAAGCCCCCCGGTGTTTTCACCCAAAACCCCCGGTTTTTTCCATTTAAAAAAAACCCCCCTTTTATTGTAAAAACCCTTTAAAATTTTAAATTTAAATTCCCCTAAACCCATCCTTTTTCCCCCTTTTTTTTTTTCCCCAAAAAAAAAATTTTTTTTCCTCCCTCTTTTATTTATATATTCCTTATTCCCTTTTACCCCTACACCCCAATTTTTTAATTTTTTTAAAAAAAATATAAAAATTAAACATTAAAATTATTTAAAAATTTTTTTCCCCAAAAAAACCCCCTTTAAAACCCCCCAAAAAAATTTTTTTTCCCAAAACTCCTTCCCCCCCCCCAAAAAAACCCTTTATTCCCCCAACCCCCCCCATTAATTAAAATTTTATTTACCCCAACCCCCCCAAATTTTAACCCCCTTTTTCCCTCCTCCAATTCCCAAACACATTTCCCCCCCCCACCTAACCATCACAACCCCTTAAAAATCATCCAAATATAAAATTAACAAACCCCTTCCCCCAAATTTTAATAAACACAATTCCTTTTAAAAAATTTTTCCCCAAAAATTTTTTAAAAACCCCAAAAACAACCAAAAAAAAAAAACAAAAACCCCCCCCAAAAAAACACCCCCAAAAAACCCAAAAACCCCACCAACCCAACCCCAAACCCCTTTTTTAAACCCCCAAATCCCCCAAAAAAAACCCCCCCCCCCCCCTACACCCACAAAAAACCCAAAACCCAAAAAAAAACCACCCTTCCTTTCCCCCATCAAAAACCCACTAAATAAAACCCCCTTTTTTTTAAAAAAAAAAACCCCAAAAAAATAACCCAAACAAAACCCCCCCCCCAAAACCCTTTTCCCCAAAACAAACATTTTTAAACCCAAAACCCCCAAAAAAAAAACAACAAACCCCCCCCCCCCCCAAAAACCCCCCAAAAACCCCAAAACCCCCAAAAAAAAAAAAACCCCAAAAACCCAAAAACCCCCCCAAAAAAAAAAACCCCCCCCCCCCCAAAAAAAAAAATACCCCAAAAAAAATTTTTAAAACCCCCCCCCCCAAAAAATTTAAAAACCCCCCCCAAAAATTTTTTTAAACCAAAAAACAATTAAAAACCCCAAACCCAAAAAAATCCCCCCAAAAAACCCAACCAACACCCCCAAAAATCCCCCTTTTTCCCCAAAAATTTCCCTTTTTAAAAAAAACTATTTAAAACCCCTCAAAATTTTCAAAAATATTTTTCCCCCCCACCATTACCCAAAAATTACACCCCCCCTCAACCCCCCTTTCCCCCCTTTTTTCACAACCCCCCCCCCCAAACCCCCAACCCCCCAAAAAAACCCCCCCAAAAAAAATAAAAAAAAAACCCCTTTTTTCCCCCCCCAAAAAAACCCCCAAAAACCCCAAAAATTTTTTTTTCCCCAAAAAACCCCCCCCCCCCCCCCCCCAAACCCCAAACACTTTTCCCCTAATTTTAAAAAAAAAAAAACAAAAAAAAAACCCTTTTTAAAATTTATTTTAAACCCCAAAAAAAAAACAAAAAAAATTAAAATAAAAAAATAAATTAACCCCCCCCCAAAAAAAACCCCAAACCCCCACACCTTTTCCCCAAAAAAAATTAAAAATTTTAAAACCGGCCCCCCCTTTTTTTCCCCCCCCCCTTTTCCCAAACCCCCTTTTAAAATTTTAAAAAATTTTTCCCCTTTTTTCTTTTTTTATTTCCAAAACTTTCCTAATTAAACTTTTCCAAAACCCCAAAAATTTAATCCAAATTTAAAAATGATTCCCATTTTAAAATTCCCAAATTTTAAAGGGTTTTTTAAAAATTTTTTTTTTTTTTAATTTTTTTTCTGTTCTTTTTTAAGGGCTCTTCCCGATTGCCCCATAAGGGGCTATTTTTTGATTGCCATAGAGGGGGTTCCATTGCCGAAAGAAGAAATGCGCCGATTGCCGATCGGGGGGAAAAAAGTTGCCGATGCCGATGGGCGTGGACTTAGCACTTAGCGGCAGCAAAGGATTACAAGTGGCCAAAGAAGGAAGGTGCGGATTGAAGGGGTCTGCCGATGGAAAATTTCCATCGAAAAGAAGTATAAGGAAATGGTGTTTTGAACCAGTATTATTATATAGGTTTGAGTCCGACTCTTGCATGGGTCGTTTATTATCCTTTAAAATAGGTGTGTTTGTTTAGGAAATAAGTATTGTTATCCGGCTCCTGCGCGAGTCAGTTTCCTTTAAAGTAGGAGTTTGTTTTAGGAAGGATATGTATCGTGTCTTTGTACAACTCTCCATGCGGGAGTATAAATATGTGCCCGAGGGCTATGGAATTTATACAATCCAATTCAAAAACAAACCAATTTTATCTTATTCTACCTTTTATCGCAATTTACCCTTTTTTATGCATTAGTTATAGCTATCAAACGAGTTCTTCAAGCTTTCGACGGGCTGGCATCATCTGATCTCCGTCAATCCTTGCTAGTTCCGCATGGGGAGTACCTCTGAGCTTTGGCAATCCGGGCGCATCGCTGTTTGCCTCGTTCAGCTCTGCTCTAGTTATCCTTGATCAATCTGGCCTTGGACGTCCGGGCGCATCGCTGTCGTCTCGTTCAGTTTGTTCTAGTTATCATCCTTGTCGATTAATTAGTCAAATCGATGGCACGCCTCCGGAATACCGAGCGTTGGGTAATAGCCCGAGGTGTTCACAGATCTGACGCTTTTTGTGTCAACACCTCTTTTGGCACGTTGGTGGGACCAGATTATACAGATCTACACATTCGGCATGGCTGATCACGCCGATGTCAACCAGAGGAATGTCATTGAAGTGTCTGAGGCCGATCTGAAAGATGATCAGAAGTAGGCCATGGAACGGCCTATGGAGGAATACAGGCAGCTGTATCTCAAATCCTTCAGCCTCAGCAGGAGTGGCGAAGCAATTCAGAAGCAAGATCCGCCGTTGCCACGGCAGGTCACGTAAGACGCCAACCCTGGTAAGCTACAAGAGATGGTTAATGCCGCTATAAGTCAAGCTTTGATTAACAACTCCAGCGTGCTGTCCCATACTGTCTACAATGCTGTCGCGCAAACATTCAAAGAGGGACATGCACCGCGATATGTCGGTCCAGCGTATCATCAGCCTGGATTGGCATCTACAAGCCCATTGGCGGCCCCAATAGCGTCTTCCACCCCTGTGGAACCGTCTGCCGATGTGGCTACATCACCAAGACCGAACACCGGCGACATTACCAAGTTCAACGCAGATCCAGCCGCGTCGGCAACTTCAGGGCCAGCCCCAGCTAACTGGTGGGGATACGGTATGCCTCCGAATCTATATGCTGGTTCTAATCTGGTGCAGGGAGATGGTTCAGCCGGGAGGAATTCTACGGCATCGGCAACGCAGCCACAGCCGATGGCCCATATGATGCACAACTCTGCGCCCGCTCCAAACATACAAGTGCCATCAGATGATCTCCAAGTAATCCCCAAGATACCTCTGATGCCACCATCGGCAAGCTCTGTGCCGATGCAACACATTATAACCACCGGCAGTCAATCTCTGGTGGCAAATTCTCAAGCTGGGGTGCCGGTCCCCCAGGGTAATCTGGTGATTAATTGCTCTAGAATTCAAGAACCGCATGCTCCAGTCAACTATCAGCCATCGGCAAGCCATATGCCGATGATCTATAATCCTGGATGGGTCAACCAGCCACCAGCTCAGCAGCCTGGCGCGCCGATGTATTATTACGAAGGCCCAACTTACACTCAGAGCGGACCATCGTACAGCAACCGATGAATGTGACAGTCCAGCCAAATCCGCCAAGTGTGCAGAACTACCCATCGGTAAGTCAACCGATGCATAGTGTTCAGATGACTGGTGTTGCGCCTGCAACTACTACGTATCTTCAAGAGGCGCGTCAGCCGACTCCACCAGTCAACAACCAGCCAATGAGTCGGCAAGAGCAGGATGCGTACTGGGTCGGTAAGATTGCCGAAGTCATGAAAGAGCAATTCGGCATCAGACCCAAGGTCAACACATACTCCTATCGGACTCCGTACCCGCCTGCATATGACTTGATTCCTCTTCCAAATCGGTACAAGGTGCCCGATTTTACCAAGTTTCTCCGGTCAAGACGACACGTCAACAATGGAACACATCAACCGCTTCATTATCCAGTGTGAAGAAGCTGCCAGCAGGGAGGAATTAAGGGTGAGATTGTTCTCTTCATCATTGTCTGGATCGGCATTCACATGGTTCATATCGTTGCCTCCAAATTCTATAATTACATGGGCCGATCTGGAGAGGCAATTTCACAAGTACTTCTTTGCTGGCATACATGAGAAGAAGCTTACGATTTGGTCAAGATGAGGCAACGCAACGACGAATTGGTAGAGAGCTTTGTGCAAAGACTGCGGGACGTGAAGAACAAGTGCTACAGTCTGGTGCTTGATGATCGGCAACTGGCAGATTTGGCCTTCCAAAGGTTGCTGCCGCACATCAAGGACAAGTACGCATCCCAAGAGTTTGAGAGCCTCAGTCACCTGGTGCAGAGGATTGCCGATCAGGATATCAAAGCCTTTGGGCCTAGGAAGACGTGGAACAAGAAGGTGACCTTCATCGGGAAAGAAGAAGATTTCGGATCGGATGAAGAGCTGAATGTCGATGCGGCCGAATGGGTAAAGGATAAGAAGCCTGTGTCTTGTTCGTTCAGCCATAAGGAGACTGAGAGGTTCACCATCGACATCACCAAGGCCGATAGGATGTTTGACTTGTTGCTGCAAGAGGGGCGAATCAAGTTGGCGCCCAACCAAGTGATTCCATCGGCCGAAGAGCTCAAGAAGATTAGGTACTGCAAGTGGCATAATTTAACCTCACACAGTACCAATGACTGCAAAGTATTCAGGCAGCAGTTGCAGTCGGAGATCGAGTCTGAGTGTATCAAGTTTGAAAACTCTAAAGTCCAGAAACCGATGAAGATAGACCAGCACCCGTTCCCAAACAATATGGTGGAGATCAGTGAAAAGACCAGAGTGCTGACATCGGAAGCTGCCAGAAAGAACTCATCGGTAGACCCTAACTACCAAGTGCCTGAGCACGACACAAAGAGATTTGCCGATGGCAGAAAGGGCAAGGGGGTTGCCGATGAGGGTAACAGCGCCAACAGGGCTCCTGGGGTGGTGATCACTCACAAACAGTCAAGGCGATATCATCGGCAATCACGTGAGGAACGGTATCGGCAAGAAGAAGAAGAGCATCGGGAATGGCTTCGACATAAGGACCACCGGAGGTGTCCCTTCTTCATTCATTGCTGGGAGGAAGGCATCAAGCTGCCCACTGCCGATAACTGTCCAGAGTGCAATGGGTACTACACAGCCGATCGGTCAGGTAAGAGACCTTGTTTTGATGATCAGGCACCCAGGTACGCCAGGTCGCTCAGAGAGAACAGATCGGCACATGACCGACTGGGGGGCAAGCTCAGTGTCCATGATCGGCTCGGCAGGCGTGTTGATCAGGGGGAGCTGGAGGAGATGGCCAATGCTAGAGTGCCCGACGAAGAGAGATTCTCCAGAGATCCCAACATCAGAAGAAGTGCCGATGTAAGCGGTTGGAAGCAACACCAACCTGTCTGGAAGACCAAGCTTCCTCCATGGTGCTGTTGACACAAAAAGCGTCAGATCTATGAACACCTCGGGCTATTACCCAAAACTCGGTATTCCGGAGGCGTGCCAGTCGATCTGACCAATCAATCGACAAGGATGATAACTAGAACAAACTGAACGAGATGACAGCGATGCGCCCGGACGTCAAGGCTTAGATTGATTAAGGATAACTAGAGGAGAGCTGAACGAGGCAAACAGCGATGCACCCGGATTGCCAAAGCTCAGAGGTACTCCCACGCGGAACTAGCAAGGATTTGACGGAGATCAGGATGATACAGCCCGTCGAAAGCTTGAAGAACTCGTTGATAGCTATAACTAATGCATAAAAAAGGGTAAATTGCGATAAAAGGTAGAATAAGATAAAATTGGTTTGTTTTTGAATTGGATTGTATATTTTTCCATAGCCCTCGGGCACATATTTATACTCCCGCATGGAGAGTTGTACAAAGACACGACACATATCCTTCCTAAAACAAACTCCTACTTTAAAGGAAACTGACTCGCGCAGGAGCCGGATAACAATACTTATTTCCTAAACAAACACACCTATTTTAAAGGAAAATAAACGACCCATGCAAGAGTCGGACTCAAACTACTATAATAATACTGGTACAAAACACCAGTTTCCTTATACTTCTTTTCGATGGAAACTTTCCATCGGCAGACCTCTTCAATCCACACCTTCCTTCTTTGGCCACTTGTAACCCTTTGCTGCCGCTAAGTGCTAAGTCACGCCCATCGGCATCGGCAACGCTCTCCCGATTGGCAATCGACAACATTTCTTCATCGGCAATCGGCAACCCCCCTCTATCGGCAATCAGCAATGAGCCCTTATCGGCAATCGACAACCATCTTCCATCGGCAATCGACAACGAGCCCTTATCAGCAATCAGTAACAATCCTCCATCGGTAATCGGCAAGCCATCGGCAATGACTTTTCATCGGCAATCAGTTTCAGTAAGACTTCACCAATCAATTTGTCGGCAAAGCTCATCAGCTTCCATCGGCAACACACTTGGTCTTCCCGCAGCTCTCCCATCGGCAACATCGGCTCAAAAATTCTCCCAATGCCGATGGAGAACGGCCACTGACCAGTCAAGCTTCGGCCCATTTGACACGTGTTGAAAAACGGTGTCAACACATGCCCCCCAATTTCGGAGCGTATAACTTTACGTGCCGAAATTCTCTCCACTGTAGCCATCGCTGTAGCCGTTGCTGTAGCCGTTACCCCCGAGATAGATGTACGGTTTCCTCGATCCCCGCGTGTGGAACTGCAATTTAATAATAAAATCCCTCGATTGTAGTACAAACAGTTGCAAACCACCTCGATCATCGCGCGTATCTACCGCGGGCCTCTCCACATTCCTGCACAGTGTGGAACAGAACCCTAAAATACCCTGAACAGGATTATAAAAGTTACCGTGATCCACACTGCCTTTTTACCCGAGCCCATTTTCACTTTCACCTTCCTGCCTTCGTCTTCAACCTCCAGCCGCACTGAAGAACACAAGCTCGAGCAACAGTGTTTCTCCGTAATCAAGGACGAACTGCAACCATTCCTTCGACTTCCAATGGCGATCCAAGTCGACATCCCGAAGGTAAAACTCATTCTCCACTCAATCCAACCTCTCTGCATGGTTCTTTTCCTTGCAAAAACCTGGATTTATTTCCATTCTTTTTCTGATTCGTCCCTTCTTCTTCGAACCCTAGGAGCTGTACAACAAGGTAGTCATCCCACTTGCCGGTTCCAATCTCAGCTGTCTAGGCCCAATGGGTAATCCAGACCCCACCTTCATCATCAATGCAGAAACCAACCGGGTACCGTTCAGATCTGAGCGTTTTGATCTAGGACTCTGGAAGGACACATTCCGTTCATGGCCCAAGCCTACTAAGGGATGGAAAAACTGGTACCTGAGAATAGCCAGATCACAGCAAGTGTACTGGCAGGAGCGTAACCTGGATCAGTGCGTTAGGCTTTCAATTGCCGATATGGAGAAGAATGAAAACTTGATGATGGCAGCCTCATACTTCTGGTCCGATAGCATCAACGCTTTCCTCTTCAGGCATGGACCAGCTACCCCAACCCTTGCCGATGTCTACATGCTAACCGGCTTGGACATCACCTCTGCTAATACCTTCACCCTCTTCAACAGAAAATCAGAGTACAAGGTGAACACTCGGAATATCGGCGGTTGGACAGGCTACATCAAAGAGAACCAGAAAACCGGATCGGTAACCCAACGGGAGCACGCCATCTTCTTAAACATGTGGTTGGAAAAGTTCATATTCTGCGGCAAAACCATCGGTCCGACCAGCATGCATCTCCCAGCGGCTGAATTACTTGCCGATGGAACAAGGCTCCCTTTAGGCAGGTATCTTCTTGGATCAGTTTACCGATTGCTGCATCAAGTGTCCCATAAGCTACTGCTAGGAGAGCCCATCGGCAATCTCGGAGGCCCCTGGTGGTTTGTCAATCTATGGCTGAACGCACACATGCACAAGGCCCTCCAGTTTGATTTATTTGCCCAACAATTCCCGAGAGACATATCGGAAGATTACCGATACGGGGATGATGAATCGGCAACTCGCCTCCGCTTAACTTTGGAGAGGCTATCATAGTGCTGCCAGGTACCGATGCCGATGCAGAGCACTTCGGCTATTATTTCCAGAAGTTCTACAACGGACTCCCTCCTCAGAACGGACCTGGTGGCCATATCTTGATGAACACAACCAGTTTCCGCTGTTGTTCAACTTGACCGATGTGAGCCTGCCCGAGAACCAAGCAATCATGAGGGCCAACATTACTCCCCGAGCTATTCCAGTAAATATCTTCGGATCTAGGAAGAATGCCCCACCATCCTACGAGTTCTACTATCCATCGGCGGCAGCGAGACAACTGGCATTTGGCCAACTGCTGATCAAACTCTGCTACTCTAAGGTAGTGAGACCTAGGCAGGCAATCTCCAGTAATCTGGACTGGAATAAAGTCATCAGCCTTCCTGCCGATGCCGATTTGTCACACCTTGACTTGTCCTCCTGGTCGCCAACCTCCTTCATCACCAACGAGTTCAAGTCTTGGTGGCAAGAGTGGAAGTGCCAGCTACTCGCCAAGTCTTCACACTATTATCGGCACTTGATTGACGCCGATTACATCATCCCCGATGACGCGAGTAAGTCTACTATCTGATGTACTTCTATTACTTTATTTTTGTCATCGGTATCAGCACTTAACTCTTTTGCGCCTGACAGGCCGATGATCCAGTTCCAACAATGAGTAACAATGGTAGGCCCTTTAATCTTTGGATAATGGGCCCCATATCGATCATCGGCACCAAAGCTCCGACGCTAGCCGCCTTCACGCTTCAACAGGTACCTGCGCCGACACCCACGAAAACCCAGGCTACATCGGCTGCTGCTGTTGCCCTGACACGGGTTTATGCAGTAAACTCGCTTTTACCCGTACCGATTACATGCTGTTTTATCGGCAACATTTATCTTGTATAACTTGCTTTGTATTTTCAGGTACTATGGTCATCGGCATCTGCTTCCAGCAGGCAAACACCTTCCAGTCCGGCTGCCGATGCCCCCCGGTCTTCGTCCAAGCGGGTCGGCTCCCCTGCTGCTGCGCCGACAAAAAAGAGGCGCCTGAGGCTGGCTTCTCCAGCATTTGCTCCAACTGCGCCATCAGCTGCCGATGCGCCGCCAGCAGGATTGCCTCCAATCCCAATCGCACTAACTGTCGGCGGGTCATCGGCAGATCCTCCATCGGCTTCTGTTGCGCCAACCACCGGCGGGTCATCGGCAGAGCCTCCATCGGTGAGTGTACCTGATCAACCGATGGACGATGTCCCGGCTCAAGAGAGAACTCCACCCGCCATGATAGTGGAGGCGTCGTCATCGGCACAGTCGGCCAGACTACCCGACGAAGAAACAACCCAACCTTCCGCAGCAGCAGCGCGACGTCGGCATCGGCACCGTCGACCCAGGTTCCCGATGACAGAGTGGAACTACCACCATAAGAAACTGTCACCACATCGGAGGCTACGCCGGCAACAACTATACCAGTACCAGCGGCATCGGCTGCTTCTCCAACAAGGGTCCAGTCATCGGCATCCGCTGTCGATGTCCAGGATGAAGCTGGACCATCCAGTATACCAGGCCCCAGGCAGGAGATCCGCTTCAAGACGGTAAGTCGATTACCTTAAAGCTCAAAGTATAATTTTACAATCGGCATATTTTAACTCCTCTGTTCTCAGGCTCAGGACTCTCCGGACAACCTCTTCTCCTACAGCTTAAACCTTCAGAATGAAGATGGACGTCAAGGACGCATTCAAGCGGACAGCCTATTTTCCTTTGCCGTCGACGTCCCCGATGATGATGAAGAGGAGAGCTCCGTCCCAGCCTTGTCGGCAGAGGTCAAATCTAAGCTGGAAGAGTTTCTTTCCTTGCTGCTACAAGACACGTCTCAACTCATCTAGGATTCATCGGCAGCAAGGATTGCATTCAAGGACATCCAGAGTCATCTTTCCCCGACGTAGCAGAAGCCCTTCTCCAGGCAACTTTCCTCGACATTAAGCAGATCCAATACCAGAAGCTTACCCGTCGCATTGCCGATAGGGCCGCTCAAGCCAAGAGCGAGGAAGAGAAGCTCAAATTCAAACATATTGCCGATCAGAAGCACAAAGGCATCGGCCAAGCAGAAGTCTCCATCGGCAACCTTGATCAAGAAATTTCCCGACTGTCAGCTGCTTGCGGAGTTACAGAGGGTTGAGGGGGATCTGACTGCAGCCAACCAGCAGAGAACCCAACTATCCGACTCCATCAAGGTCCTGCGGCAAGAAAGGGACCAGAATGCACGATAGGCTATACTATGGAAGAAGAAAATCAAGCCGGTCGAGGGCTCTGCCGATGCCGACGCCAAGGAGATGGACGACATAGAGCAAATTCGCCTGCGTGCGATATCAGTTATCCACTCCTTGCTGTAATGTCTGTTGTATCGGCAAAAATTGTAACCTGATACTTGATTTTGACTTGTAATATAATGTCAGTTTGTTTTTACCGATGTTTTATATTTTTTCTTTCATCGGCATTCGACTAAGCATTATGCATCTACCCATATGCTAGGGTAATACCTCTTTAAGTATTGTCGTTGATCGCTCTAGAAAACGCAACTCCTTCGAGAGTTTCCAAAATGTAAGCATTACCAGGAGCATACTATTTTATCCGATAAGGACCCTCCCAATTAGGGGACCATTTTCCGAATTTAGAGCTCTTAGTCCCAATCGGTAAAATCAACTTCCAAACCAGATCGCCATCGGCAAACTCCTTCACCTTTACTTTTTTGTCATACCATCGGGCAACCCTTTTCTTATTCTCTTCAATACTAATTAACGCCCTCAACCGATGACTTGCCAAATCTTCTAACTCATCTTTCATCAGAGTAATATAATCATCGGTCGTCAATTGATCCTGAAAAGATAAGGGCTCATTGCTGATTGCCGATAGAGGGTGGTTGCCGATTGCCGATGAAGAAATGCTACCGATTGCCGATCGGGAAAACGTTGCCGATGCCGATGGGCGTGACTTAGCACTTAGCGGCAGCAAAGGATTACAGTGGCCAAAGAAGGAAGGTGCGGATTGAAGGGGTCTGCCGATGGAAAGTTTCCATCGAAAAGAAGTATAAGGAAACTGGTGTTTTGAACTAGTATTATTATAGTAGTTTGAGTCCGACTCTTGCATGGGTCGTTTATTTTCCTTTAAAATAGGTGTGTTTGTTTAGGAAATAAATATTGTTATCCGGCTCCTGCGCGAGTCAGTTTCCTTTAAAGTAGGAGTTTGTTTTAGGAAGGATATGTGTCGTGTCTTTGTACAACTCTCCATGCGGGAGTATAAATATGTGCCCGAGGGCTATGGAATATATACAATCCAATTCAAAACAAACCAATTTTATCTTATTCTACCTTTTATCGCAATTTACCCTTTTTTATGCATTAGTTATAGCTATCAACGAGTTCTTCAAGCTTTCGACGGGCTGCATCATCCTGATCTCCGTCAAATCCTTGCTAGTTCCGCGTGGGAGTACCTCTGAGCCTTGGCAATCCGGGCGCATCGGTGTTTGCCTCGTTCAGCTCTGCTCTAGTTATCCTTGATCAATCTGAGCCTTGACGTCCGGGCGCATCGCTGTCGTCTCGTTCAGTTTGTTCTAGTTATCATCCTTGTCGATTAATTGGTCAAATCGACTGGCACGCCTCCGGAATACCGAGCTTTGGGTAATAGCCCGAGGTGTTCACAGATCTGACGCTTTTTGCGTCAACAATTTTTGTTATAGTTGCTTATAAAAAATAAAACATTAGGTAAAAGATTCGTTGCTTGCTTATAAAAAATAAAAATGTAGCAAAATACCAACGTTGAGTGGGGTTTGTACTCGCGACCTGATGTTTAAGGTTCGGTGGCTTAGCCAGTTGTTAAAATTTTTTCAAACAAATTATATTTATTTAATTCAAAACTGAGATATATTGGATAACAACTCGGCGCCAAGATCTATGGCGCCGAGCTCGGCCCCGTGGATCTTGGCGCCGAGATTTGTGCCACGTGCGCGCCACGTCCTCCTCCGCGCGAGCTAGAACGGCGCCACGGTAGCTGGCGCCGAGCTGAGGGTCCATATTTTGAAATCTTTCTGGTAGGGATCTATTTGAGAAAATCTTTCAAAAAAGGGGCCAAAAAGTAAAAAAGACGGCCCAAACGTGTCTTGCAAGTTGCAAGTAATGATATGTCGTAGTCCCAAGAAGCTGCTTCCCTTCTTCCACTGCCATTATTCATGCCGTTCAACTGAAGCAAGTGACTATGAACGAGGGGCAGTTCTGTCATTTCAGCTTCATGGTCTTCAGTATATATACGATCTGTATGCTTTATGGATGCAGCGGTTCGCTCGTGAATGACCAGTTCTGCCATAAGAAGTAGGACTGAATTAAGCTCCCTGTTCTCATGACAATGCTAGCAAGGCGTTACTTCCTTTGTAGTACCTTGTTTCTGATGATTCAGCTGATCCTGCTGATAAGCTTCGTCACCATCGCCATCGCCATCGGTGAGCAGGAGCCAGGAAGTAAGCACTGTCGGTCTATTTGATTTTTTTGTGTGTTTTTCTGAATATTTTGTGTTAGATTGTGGCTTTGGACAAGTTAGATGATTCTCATAATTAAGTCTTGGTTTTCTCATGGCGCTTCAATTGGATATGAGCGTGTCTAATATATGTGCTTGTATAGTATTTGTACCCCTCGGGCATCAGAACATTATGTATTTAGAATCTATAAAACCGCCTCCTGGGACATGTTAATTTATATATATATATATATTATATATATATATTATATACACACACACACACGTATACTTGATGTAGCTTTGGAACCTAATAATGAATTGGACTTGATTTTTCTTATGGCCTGTCAATATGAAGTACTATATAGTCTACCTATAAATAATACGGAGTATATATAGTACAGTTGGCTTTGGTATTTAAATACCCCACACGTTGCTGTGGCAATAAGAAGTGATATGCAACTTTGTCTAGATGGATAATAATGTTTAGCACAAGGTATAATACGATGGATATAATGTGCAATATAATACCAAATTTCTGAACATTATGAAAGCCCCCCCCCCCCCCCCCCACAACCCACACCCTTCCCCCCAAAGTGCCGAAAATCAATGGTACAAGAAGACATGTGTGATTCTAGTACGTAAGAATAAAACAAAATTCTGAAGATTATGGCAGGATTGTTGGGGAGGGTATAATCGAATCGGATTCAATACCATGAGCGCCAAGAAGGCAGGGAAACATTGAAAAAAACATTAATCATGTAATAATATATAGACGCAGACACCAGACCATTTTTTGAGCAAGTTAATCCAATGAAGCATCCGCTCATGTAAACCACAAAAATGATTGGATTACAAAGAATGCATCGCATGATTGTCATCTTATATTGTGCATCCTAAACATTCTATCAGATCAGGGACAATAATGGTGCAGATTTCTGTTATACTACATTTTATGCCTTAGACGACGGTTCCAACTGATAGGCTTCATTCAACTTTAATGGTTCCAAACATTACTTTAAAGCTTTCCCTTTTGCTGACCGAGTTGAACTAGCTACTTTGCCGTTAACAAGACGAAGATCAAATACTTGACGGCTTGTTTGGATCCATGCTGCGCATAAAATATTGGAAGTCCTACAAAAGTCTGCCCACCATCTTTTGAGGGATCGCCGTGCCATCAACCGCCCTGTTAGGAACTTATATAAATGCCAAATAATGACATGAAAAAGTTACTGGTTCTTGCTCATCGGCGGCCTAATAATAATAAATTGAACGTTGTATCCCAGTGGATCCACCAGTATCTAGATTATATTTGATAATACACATCCGAATTTCTATATATAGAAGCTCTCGTAATAATATCCTATAGTACTGTATGCATTTGTATTTTAATTAAAGTTGAATAATATGAATATTCTGTCACTGCATATGTAAACCTCCACTTTTCAGAGAAACAATTACCTTAATTATTTGCTCTTCTTTTTCGTGGATGACCCACTTTTGTTGACACCATTTTTCGGCACGTGTCAAATGAGCTAAGACTTGTGTTGATCGGCAGCCGTTTTCCATCGGCATCAAGAAGTCATAGGTCAGTATTGCCGATGGGAGTGCGCTGTAAGAAAGCTAAGTGTGTTGCCGATGGAAGTTGGAAGTTTTGGATGTTGCCGATGGGGGTTGGGTGGCTTTTGTCGATAAGAATTAGTTGGTAAAGTTAAGTCACCAGAACTGCAAAGTTGTCGATGCCGATTGACGATGATGCCGATTGCCGATGAAGAGATGATGCCAATGGGCATGGAATACCGATGGACATAGGGTGGTGTGGCAGTTAACGTCAGCAGAAGATGACTGGTGGCGAAAGAAGGAAGTCGCGGATTGAAGGAGTCTGCCGATGGAAAGTTTTCATCGAAGCAAGGACATAAGGAAACTGGTGATTTTATAGCTGTATTATTATAGTAGTTTGAGTCCGACTCTTGCATGAGTCGTTTGTTTTCCTTTAAAATAGGCGTGTTTGTTTAGGAAAATAATGTTGTTATTTAGATCCGACTCCTGCGCGAGTCAGTTCCCTTAAAGTCAGGATTTTGTTTTAGGGAAGGTACGAGTCGTGTCTCTGTACAACTCTCCATGCGGGAGTATAAATATGTGCCCAAGGGCTGCGTGAATATCAATAATCTCAAAATCAAATCAATTTATTCTTATCCTACTTTTATCGTAATTTACCCTTTTATTGCATTAGTTTTAGTTTATCTACGAGTTCTTCAAGCTTCGACGGGCTGCACCACCTTGATCTCCGTCAAACCCTTTAAGTTCCGCATGGGAGTACCTCTGAGCTTTGACATCCGGGCGCATCGCTGTTGTCTCGTTCAGCTCTGCTCTAGTTATCCTGATCAAGTCTGTGTCTTGGCATCCGGGCGTATCACCGTTGTCCTGTTCAGATTTTTTTCTAGTTATCGTCCTTGTTGATTAACTGGTCAAATCGACTGGCACACCCTCAGATATCGAATTTCGGGTATAAGCCCGAGGTGTTCGCAGATCCTGACGCTTTTTGTGTCAACACCTCTTTTGGCACACCCGGTGGGACTCGATTATACAAATTATACATCTATCATGGGTGACAACTCCGACGTTAACCAAAGGAACGTCATTGAAGTCTCCGAGGCCGATCTGAAAGATGATCAGAGGCTGGCCATGGAGCGGGCTATGGAGGAGTACAAGCAGTTATATCTGAAGTCCTTCAGCCTAAGCAGGAGCGGCGAAGCAATCCAGAAGCAAGATCCGCCGTTGCCACGGCAGGTCACGTATGATGCCAATCCTGGTAAGTTACAAGAGATGGTTGATTCTGCTCTAAATCAAGCATTAATTAGCCACTCCAGCGTGCTGTCCAATACTGTCTACAATGTTGTCATGCAATCATTCAAAGAAGGACATGCACCCCAGTATGTTGGTCCAGCGTATCATCAACCTGGATTGGCATCTATAAACCCATCGGCAGCCCTAATGGCGTCGTCCACTCCTGTGGATCCGTCTGCCGATGTGGCTACACCGTCAAGACCAAGTCCTGAAAGCGTCATCAAGCTTAGTGCAGATCTGGTGCGTCGGCAATTTCAAGACCTGCTATCCAGAGTCAGTCAGCTCCCGCCAATTGGTGGGGATACGGTATGCCTTCAAATCCATCTGTTGGTTCTAATCTGGTGCAGGGAGATAGCTCAGCTTGGAAGGGCTCCATGGCATCGGCAATGCAATCACAGCCGGTGGCCCCTATGGTGCATTACTCTACGCTCTCTCCAACCGTACAAGTGCCATCAGTAGATTTCCAGATTATTCCTAAAATACCTCTGATGCCACCATCGGCGAGTTCCCTACCGATGCAACATACTGTAGCAGCTGGAAGTCAACCTATGATTGCGAACCCTCAAACCGGAGTACTAGCCTGTCAAGGTAACCAATTTGTTGACTACTCTAAGGTGCAGGAGCAGCAAGTGCCAATTAGCTATCAGCCATTGGTAAGTCACGTGCCGATGAGTTATAATCCCGGATGGACTAGTCAGCCGCCAGCTCAACTGCCTGACGTACTAATGTATCAATACGGAAGTCCAGCCAACACTCAGAGTGGACCATCGGTACAGCAACCGATGAATGCGATGACTCAACCTAATCTACTAAGTGTGCAAAATTATCCATCGGTAAATCAGTCGATGCATAGTGTCCAGATGACTGGTGCTGCGCATGTGACTACTCCGAACCATCTTCTGCCAAAGCCTGAAGAGGCGCGTCAGCCGACTCCACCAGTCAACAACCGGCCAATGAGTCGGCAAGAGCAGGATGCATATTGGACCGATAAGATCGCCGAAGTGATGAAAGAACAATTCGGCATTAAACCCAAGGTTAACACGTACTCTTATCAGACACCATATCCTCCTTCATATGATTTAATTCCTCTCCCAAATCGGTACAAGGTGCCGGATTTTACTAAGTTCTCTAGCCAAGATGACACGTCAACGATGGAGCACATCAACCGCTTCATTATCCAGTGCGGGGAGGCTGCCAGCAGAGAAGAACTCAGGTTGAGGCTATTCTCATCATCATTTTCTGGATCGGCATTCACATGGTTTATATCATTGCCTCCAAACTCTGTGATTACATGGGCCGATCTAGAGAGGCAGTTTCACAAATATTTCTTCGCTGGCATACATGAGAAGAAGCTTACCGATTTGGTCAAGATGAGGCAACGTAATGACGAATCGGTAGAAAGCTTTGTGCAGAGGTTGTGAGATGTGAAGAACAAGTGCTACAGCTTAGTGCTTGATGATCGGCAACTGGCGGATTTGGCCTTCCAAGGATTGCTGCCGCATATCAAAGATAAATATGTGTCTCAGGAGTTTGAAAGTTTAAGCCATCTTGTGCAGAGAATTGCCGATCAAGATATCAAAACCTTTGAACCTAGGAAGACTTGGAATAAGAAGGTGACCTTCATCGGGCAGGAAGAAGATTCTGGGTCAGATGAAGAGCTAAGCTGAAAGAAGCTGAAAGATTCACCTTTGACATCACCAAGGCCGATAGGATGTTTGACTTGTTACTTCAAGAAGGGCGAATCAAGTTAGCGCCTAACCAAGTGATTCCATTGGCCGAAGAGCTTAAGAAGATTAGGTATTGCAAGTGGCATAATGCAACTTCGCACAGTACCAATGACTGCAAAGTATTCAGGCAGCGGTTGCAGTCAGAGATCGAATCTGGATGCATCAAATTCAAAAATTCTAAAGTCCAGAAACCGATGAAGATTGATCAGCATCCGTTTCCAAACAATATGGTGGAAACTAGTGGGAAAAATAAAGTGTTGACATCGGAAGCTGCCAGGAAGAACGCATCGATAGATCCTAACCACCAAGTAGCTGAGCACGACGCAAGAAGGTTTACCGATGACAGAAAAGGTAAGAAAATTGCCGATGAAGGTGGCAGTGCCAATAGGGCTCCTGGTGTCATAATCATGCACAAGCAGCCAAGGCAAGACTATCGGCAATCGCATGAAAAGCGATATCTGCAAGAAGAAGAAGAGCACCAAGAATGGCTTCGGCATAAGGACCACTGGAAGTGTCCCTTCTTCGTTCACTGCTGGGGAGAAGGCATCAAGCTACCCACTGCCGACAATTGTCCTGAATGCAATGGGTACTACACTGCCGATCGGTCAGGTAAGAAACCTTGTTTTGATGATCGAGCATCCAGGTATGCCAAGCCACTCAGAAAGAAGAAGTCAGCCCATGACCGACTGGGGGGCAAGCTCAGTGCCCATAACAGGCTTGGCAGACGTATTGATCAAGAGGAGCTGGAGGAGATGGCCAACGCAAGAGTGCCTGACGAAGAAATATTCTCCAGAGATCCCAACATCGGGAGAAGGGCCGATACAGGCAGTGAAAGGCAGCATCAGCCTATATGGAAGACTAAGCTTCCTCAGTGGTGCCCTAAGGGTCTAACAAAAACTCAGAAAAGGAGAATCCAACGCGAACGCCAAGGCGATTTATATGACAGTGAAGATCTTTCAAAGGAAAAGCAGTGGAGGCCAAAGCGTAAGGACAGGGATCCATCGACAAAAATTAATATGGTTGTCATATTGCCGATGGAGTTCATGGCACCTATCAGGGATGATGAAGAAACTGCTGAAATGGCACAATTGGTCTTGGATCCGATAGCAGCTGTCTTTGAGAAACCTGCCGATGATGAGAGGCAGCACCTGAGGGCTCTGTTTGTCAAAGGCAAAGTGGATGGACAGCCTGTAACAAAGATGCTGGTAGATGGCGGCGCATCGATAAATATAATGCCATATGTCATGTTCAGAAAGCTTGGGAAAGGCGACCAAGACTTAGTCAAGACGGACATGAAGCTCAAAGACTTTGAAGGCAATGTGTCGACGGATATGAGAGCCGTATGTGTTGAGTTGACCATTGGCAGTAAAACTTTACCGATAACATTTTTTGTAATCAGTGGCAAAGGCACCTACAACTTGCTCCTAGGAAGGGATTGGATCCATGCTAATTGTTGCATTCCTTCCACCATGCATCAAAGCCTTGTGCAGTGTGTCGGAGACAAGATTGAAGTCGTCCAAAGTGAAGCCCCATCGGCCGTTGCGTCGGCAGAATCGGAAACTTATGAGCAAACCAGGTGCATATCAGGTGAAGCTTGGGACACAGAGTTCCTCTGAGTTGCCGATTACCGCATTACACCGATCCAACCAGTCTGTCCTGAAGAAGAGTTTTAATGGATCGGTTCGCTGACGATGGAAAATTGGGGCAGGGTTTCACATCCGCCGATGATTTATTCGAGATAGACATCGGCGATGGTAGTATACCTAGGCCTACTTTTATTAGTGCTAAATGAGATTCCCAATGTAAACAGCAATTGACTGATTTATTAAAGGAATACAAAGATTGTTTTGCTTGGGATTATACAAAAATGCCTGGTTTATACCGATCGATAGTCGAACATCGGTTACCTATTAAGTCCGGTTTCCAACCACATCGGCAACCTGCGCGCCGATGCAATCCTACTATTTTACCTGACATTAAGGCTGAGATTACAAAGTTAATCGAAGCTGGATTTATTCGGCAATGCCGATGTGCCGAATGGATTTCTAATGTGGTTCCTGTTTATAAGAAAAATGGAAAACTTCGTGTTTGTATTGATTTCAGGAATCTCAACAAGGCCACGCTGATGGATGGCTACCCGATGCCCATTGCCGATCTGCTGATTGATGCTGCTGCTGGACATCAAATCATTAGCTTCATGGACGGTAATGCTGGATATAATCAGATATTCATGGCTGAAGAAGATATATCCAAGACTCCTTTCCGGTGTCCAGGTCATGTCGGTTTATTTGAATGGGTTGTCATGACTTTTGGCTTGAAGAATGTCGGTGCTACTTATCAGAGAGCAATGAATTTTATCTTTCATAAGTACATCGGCACGATAGTTGAAATCTACATTGATGATGTGGTGGTTAAGTCCGGAGATTTTGAAAAGCATCTTGTCGATTTGCGAAAAATCCTGGAATGCACAAGGGAACATGGGCTGAAGATGAATCCTAACAAGTGTGCATTTGGCGTATCGGCAGGTCAGTTTCTGGGTTTTATGGTGCATCAGAGAGGCATTGAGATCGGCAGGAAATCCATTGATGCAATTAACAAAGTGACTGCTCCTACAAACAAGACTGAGCTGCAATCCTTGATCGGCAAGATTAACTTCATCAGAAGATTTATATCTAACTTATCTGGTAAGATTAAATCTTTTAGTCCATTGTTGAAACTGAAGGCCGATCAAGAGTTTACATGGAAAGAGGAACAATAGTTAGCCTTGGAGGAGATCAAGAAATATTTGGTGAACCCTCTAGTCTTGGTTCCACCTCAACACGGGAAGCCTTTCAAGTTGTATTTGTCTGCCGATGACAGTGTTATCGGGTCGGCCTTAATTCAAGAGTTTGAAGGGAAAGAACGTGTAATATATTATCTGAGCAGAAGGTTGGTGGATGCTGAGACCAGGTATTCGGCCATAGAGAGATTGTGCTTATGTTTATATTTCTTTTGCATCAAATTGAGGCATTATTTATTGTCGGTTGAATGTACTGTTATCTGCAAAGATGAAGTGGTTAAGTATATGCTGTCAATGCCGATATTAAGTGGAAGAATCGGCAAATGGATTTTGGCGCTTTCAGAGTTTGATCTGAGGTATGAATCGGCTAAGGCAGTTAAAGGTCAAGTGATGGCCGATTTTGTTACTCAGCATTGCAATGTGGTATGCTCTGTGGAGATTGCTCCTTGGACTTTATTTTGTGATGGATCTACGTGCAAGGACAGAGCAGGTATCGGTATTCTCTTGATTTCACCCCGAGGACGGAAGTATGAGATCTCGTTGCCGATTGTTGCTACTTCAACGAACAATCAGGCTGAGTAATTAACCAATTGATTGGAACATATGAATGCCGAAGTGAAGCTTTAATTGCAGCCCATGAAAGGTGTTTGCAGTTATTAAAAGAATTCAGAGAGTACCGTCTTGAGCATATTCCTAGATTGCATAATGAAGAGGCCAATCGGTTAGCAAAGGAAGCTTCAGGGTATTAGCCGATTCAAGAAGTCATGACATCGGTAAAAGTTGCTGATGACTAGAAAAAGGAGATTGCCAATTACTTAAAGGATCCATCTAAGAAGGTTGAAAGACGCAAGGTTCCAAGCCACTAAGTATGTGCTCATGTTGACACCGTTTTTCAACACGTGTCAAATGAGCTAAGGCTTGACTGGTCAGCGGTCGTTCGCCATCGGCATCGGTAAAGTAGCCAATATTGCCGATGGGAGTGTTGCGGGGAGGCCAAGTGTGCTGCCGATGGAGACTGGATGGTCCTTGCCGACAAAGGTTAATTGGTGAAAAGCTTAAGCTATGAAGTTGCTGATGCCGATTGCCGACAAAGAGGTATTGCCGATTGCCGATGAGGGGTCATTGCCAACTGCCGATGAAGAGTGGTTGCCGATTGCCGATAAGGAGGCATTGCTGATTGCCCATAAAGAGTGGTTACCGATTGCCGATAGGGATTGATTGGTGAAAACAGTTCAGTACAAGGTTGCCGATCGGGAAGTGTTGCCGATGCCGATGGGCATAAGGTGCCGATGAGTACAAGGTGACTTAACGCTTGGTGTCAGAAGACTACAGGTGGCCAGAGAAGGAAGTCGCGGATTGGAGGGGTCTGCCGATGGAAAGTTTCCATCGAAGAGGAGTATAAGGAAACTGGTGTTTTGTACCAGTATTATTATTATAGTAGTTTGGGTCCCACTCTTGCATGAGTCGTTTATTTTCCTTTAAAATAGGCGTGTTTGTTTAGGGAAATAAATATTATTGTTTTAGATCCGACTCCTACGTGAGTCAGTTTCCTTAAAATTAGGAGTTTGTTTTAGGAAGGATACGTGTCGTGTCTTTGTACAAATCTCCATGCGGGAGTATAAATATGTGTCCGAGGGCTACGAGAAAGACAATCAATCCAATATCAAACAAACCAATTTTATGTTATTCTACTTTTTATCGCAATTTACCCTTTTTGCATTAGTTTTAGTTTATCAACGAGTTCTTTCAAGCCTCGACGGGCTGCATCATCTTGATCTCCGTCAAACCCTTGCAAGTTCGCGTGGGAGTACCTCTGAGCTTTGGCATTTCGGGCGCATCGCTGTTTGCCTCGTTCAGCTCTGCTCTAGTTACCCTTGATCAATCTGAGCGTTGACATCCGGGCGCATCGCCGTTGTCTCGTTCAGTTTTGTTCTAGTTATCATCCTTGTCGATTGATTGGTCAAATCGACTGGCACGCCTCCGGAATACCGAGCTTTGGGTAATAGCCGAGGTGTTCGCAGATCCTGACGCTTTTTGTGTCAACACCTCTTTTGGCACGCCCAGTGGGACCCGATTATATAAATTATATATTTATTATGACTAATCCAAGGAGTGTCAATGAAGTCTCCACAGCAGATCTGACAAATCATCAGAAGCAGGCTGTGGAGCAGGCAATGGAGGAATACAAGCACTCATATCTTAGATCCTTCAGCCTAAACGGGATCGGCGAAGCAGTACAGAAGCAAGATCCGCCGTCGCCACGGTAGACTATTTTCTACGCCGATCCTGGTAAAGTACAAAATACGGTTAATTATGCATTTAATGGGGCATCAATTAGCCAATCCAACGTGTTGTCCGATACCGTGTGCAATGCTGTCAAGCAAGCTTTCAAGGGACAGGCACCATATTATGTTGGTTCAGAGTATCGTCAGCTCGGATCGGCATCTGCTGCGGCTCCACCGGCGGTTCCAAGGGTGTTTACACCAATTATGAGCCGATCTGCCGATGAGATCGCGCCACCAAGGTTAAGCCCAACAAGCACCGCTCAGGTGAAAACAAATCTGGTGGCTTCAACAATGTCTGGACCTGTGATCCAAAATCAGCCAACTTTAGCCAACTGCTGGGGATACGGTATGTCTCCAAATCTATCTGCTGATTCCAGATTGGTCCAAGATGACCATACAGGGTGGAAGGTTCCTATGGCATCAGCGACATCTTTACAGCCGATGATGCATTACGCTACATCTTCTCTAACGGTGCAGTTGCCAACAGGGAATCTGCAAACGGCAATACCCAGAGGGCCGTATGCCCAACCATCGGCAAGTCACTTGCCGATACAACAAGGCCCAGTAGTTGCAAGTCAACCCATGGCGGCAATGGTTCTTCAAACCGGAATACTTGCTAATCAAGGTAGCTATGCTGTTAATTATCCGGCGCCACAAGGACAACAGGCACCAGCTGGATATCAGCCATTGACAACTTCTTGGCCGATGCAACAAGGTACGTCGATTGTCAATCAATCTGTATCGGCAATGCCTGCTCAAGTTATGGTACCCGTGAGTCCGAGCAATTATCTAAGGGTACAGCAAGAACAAGCATCAGCCGGTCATCAGCTATCGACAAATGCTTGGCCGATGCAACAAGGCATGTCGAGTGTCAATCAGCCTGCATCGGCTGTAGCTGCTCAACCTACGGTGGCTGCAAATCATCCCAGGATACAAGAGTTGCAAGAGTCAGCTGGTTCTCAGCCATCGGTGAATTCTTGGCCGATGCGACAAGGCATGCCAGGTGCCAATCAGCCTGTATCGGCAATAGCTGCTCGGCCTATGGTACCCGCAAGTCGAGACTATCATCCGAGTGTACAGGGGCTGCAAGAGTCAGCTAGTTATCAGCCATCGGTAAGCCATGTGCCGATGACGCCTAATGCAGGTTGGATCGATCAATTGCCGATTCAGCGGCAATATGTGCAGCCTGAACACCAAGTGGCAGGAGTTCCGCGGCACCCAACGAGTCTTCCAAGTGAAGTATCGGTACATCAACCGATAAGTACTACACTGCAATACTCGCAAGAAAAAGTGTACGATGAGACGTCGGTACAGAAACCGATGAATGCAATAAATGTAACGCCACAACACAAGCTAGCAACTGTGCAAAATTACTCATCGGCAATACAGCCGATGCATGGTGTTATCATGACTGGTACTGTGCATGCTCCAAACACTTCGAGTACATTGACGTCGAAGCCTGAAATATATCAACCTACTCAACCAGTCGATGTTCAAAGTTGCCCATCGGCCAATCCGCCAATGCACAATATTCAACAGACCAATGCTCCGACTTTCTCACCACGGAGATATGAAGAGGTACATCAACCTGCTTGGTCAGTTGATGAGTCTGCGCATCGGCAAAATCAAAACGCATGGGTGTTTTCGACCGAGGAAATAGGAGTTTCAGACTCGGACGGAGAACCAAGTATTAGCGATGCTGAATTGGAAAGTTTCACCTGTGATATTGCAGAGGCCGATCGGGATGTTAAATCGTTCGAGCCCAAGAGGACTTGGAGTCCAAAGGTGTTGTTCGTTGGACGAGGGGGCTCCGAGTCAGATGAGGAAGCGAACATCGGCACTTCTGGATGGGTAAAGGATGAGGAGCCGGTACCTTGTGCGCTCGGCCGGAAAAGGACTGAAAAGTTCACATTCGATGTCACGAAGGCCGATGGGATATTTGACCTATTGCTTCAGGAAGGGCGAATTAAGTTAGCCCCTAATCAGGTAATTCCATCGGCCGAAAAACTTAAGAAGATCAGGTACTGCAAATGGCACCACTCGACTTCTCATAATATCAATGACTGCAAAGTGTTCAGGCAGCAGTTGCAGTCAGAAATTGGCTCTGGACGAATCCAATTTGAAAATCCTAAAGTCCAGAAACCGATGGAAATTGATCAGCACCCATTTCCAAATAATATGGTGGAAACCGGTGAAAAGACTAAGGTACTGACATCGGACGCTGCTAGAAAGAGTGCATCGGTAGATCCTGATCATCAAGTGGCTAAGCGCGACGTCGAAAAGTTTGCCGATGACAGGAAAGGCAAGAGAATTGCCGATAAAGGTGGCTGTGTCGGCAGGGCTCCTGGTATGGTAATTACACACAAGCTACCAAGGCGGAACTACTGGCAATCATGAGATGAGCGATGTCGGCAGGAAGAAGAAGAACATCGGGAGTGGCTTCGTCGGAAAAATCATTGGAGGTGTCCCTTCTTCGTTCACTGTTGGGAAGAAGGAATTAAGCTACCTACTACCGATGACTGTCCTGAATGCAATGAGTACTACCCTGCCGATCAGTTGGGTAAGAAACCTTGCTTTAATGATCGAGCCAAGCCACTCAGAGAGAAGAGGTCGGCGCATGACCGACTGGGGGGCAAGCTTAGTGCCCATGACAGACTTGGCAGGCGTGTTGAGCAAAGGGAGCCTAAAAAGGTGGCCAGCGCGAGAGTACCCGATGAGGATGCGCTCTCCAGAGATCCAGACATCGGGAGGAAAGCCGATGCTAACAATGGAAGGCAGCACCAGCCTGTATGGAAAACTAGACTCCCTCAGTGGTGCCCTAAGGGTCTAACAAAGACCCAGAAAAGAAGAATTTAGCCTGAGCACCGAAACGATTTATATGACACTGAAGTTCCTTCAAGGGGAAAGCAGTGGAGGCCAAAGCGCAAGGATGGAGATCCATCGGCAGACGGCAATATTTTGCCGATGGTCTAACCGGGGTCTATCTTGGACCTGTTGGCTTGAAGGCCGCGCTCGGCAAACTGGCGATTTCAATTATTATACTTGGGGGCACCTGCCGATGGTTTGTGTATGGGACGCCGTACTGCCGATAAATTCGTTAATTGCCAGAAGATGGTTGTAAGAATGATTCTGCCGCGCTTGCGTACAATGACTAAGTGTGTGGTGCACGCATTCTGGGAGTTACTCCTCGTACTCTTTGGTGGGTCTATTGGCATTGTCCTAATTCTGATCCGATGGAAGTATGAAGCCTCGTTGCCGATTATTGTTACAATCGGGCTAAATACCAGGGTCTGTTAAAAAGTTGGGATTACTCGATTTTAGCCGATTCGATAAGTTATGGCGTCGGTGATGACTGCCGATGACTGGGTGAACGAGTTTGCCGATGGTACTCTGGCGTGGAGATTGATTTTATCGATCGGGATTGAATTCTAGGCCTGGAAGTGGTTTCCTAATCAAGTCCTTATCGAATAAGACAGTCCACCCCAGCAATGCGTACATTCCAGAAACTCTCGAAGGAGTTGACGTATGGCGTGCTCGTTTGGATGCCGATGAAAAGAAAAAATTATAATACATCGGTAAAAACGTGTAAACATTATATTACAAGGCCCAGAATTAAGTATCAGAGTTACATTTTTGCCGAATACGACAAATGGATTACAACAAGGAGTGAATGGCTGATATCACACGCAGGCGAATCTGTTCTATCTCGTCCATCTCCTTGGCGTCGGCGTCGGCAGAGCCTCGATCGGCTTGATCTTCTTCTTCCACAAGATGGCTTGTCGGGCATTCTGGTCCCTCTCTTGCCGCAGAACCCTGATGGTATCGGATAATTGGGTTCTCTGCTGGTTAGCTGCAGTTAGGTCCTCCTCAACCTTTTGTAACTCGGCCAACAACTCTTCTTTCTTGGCCGATAGCCGGGTGATTTCTTGATCGAGACCGTTGATGGAGACTTCTGCTTGGCCGATATCCTGGTGCTTTTCATCGGCAATGTTTTTGAACTTGAGCTTCTCTTCCTCGCTCTTGGATTGGGCAGCCCTATCGGCAATACGAAGGGAGAGCCTCTGGTACTGGATTTGTTTGATGTCAAGGAAGGTTGCCTGGAGGAGGATTTCTGCCATATCGGCAAGGAGATGACCTTGGATATCCTTGAAAGCAACCCTTGCTGCTGATGAATCTTAAATGAGCTGGGATGTGTCCTGTAGCAGCAAGGAAAGCAGTGCCTCAAGCTTGGTCTTGATTTCTGCCGATAGAGCTGGGACAGAGCTCTCTTCCTCCCCATCATCATCGGGTATGTCGACTGAGAAGGAAAACAGGCTGTCTGCATGGAGGAGGCCTTGGTGTCCATCTTCATCCTGCGGGTGGAGGCTGAAGGAGAAAAGACTATTTGGAGAATCTTGGGCCTGAAAACAGAGGGGTTAAAATATGCCGATCGAAAGATTATACTAGAATTTTTAAGTGATTAACTTACCATCTTGAAATGAATCTCTTGCCTGGGGCTCGACATGGTGGATGGTCCAGCTTCATCCTGAAGAGTGGCGGCAGTTGCCGATAAAAGAACTCCCATCGGGGAAGCACTTGGCGTTGTCGGTGCTGGTGACGTTGTTGCTGGCGTCGCTTCCAATGTAGTGCCTGGTTCTTGTGGCGGCGACGCCACTCTCTCGTCAGGAGCTTCGGTTGATGGTGCCGATGCCGATGCCGCCTCCGCTGCCATTATGGGTGTTTCTTCATCGGGGACTTCGGCTGACGGTGCCGATGCCGATGCTACTTCTGCTGCCATTGCGGGTGTTTCTTCATTGGGAGCTTCGGCTGACGGTGCCGATGCCGATGCTGCCTCCGCTGCTGTAGCGGATGGAACTGTCTCCTGACTGAGGACGTCGTTCATCGGCTGATCTGGGATAGGAGCCGATGGAGTTTCTGTCGACGACGCGCCGACAGTTGGTGGTGCGACTTGTGCCGATGACGAAGATGGGCTAGCCAGCCTCAAGCGCCTCTTCTTCCTTGGCGCAGCAGCAGGAGATCCAGCCCGTTTCGACGAGGACTGGGGGGCATCTCGCAGCCAAACTTGGAGGTGCTTGTCTCCTTGGAGCAGTTGCCGATGACCTCATAGCCTGAAAGTATTCAATACAAGTTATATAAAATAAAATATTGCCGATGAGACTTTATGTAATCGGCGAGTGAAGATGAGTTTACTCCAAACACCCGCGTCAAGGCAGCAGCAGCGGCCGATGTAGCCTTGGCTTTTGCCGGTGTCGGTGTAGGTACCTGTCGAGGAATGAAGGCGGCTAATGTGGGGGCCTTGTTGCCGATGAGTGATACGGGACTCATCATTCGAAGCTTGAAGGGCTTGCCGCTCCTACTCATCGGAGGAATCAGGTCATCAACCTATCAAACGCAAGAAGGTTAAATACCGATGGTGGAGGTAAAAGTAAGGAATGCATCGGAATGAAGACTTACTGCGTCATCGGGGACGATGTGATCGGCATCGATCATGTGCTGATAGTAGTGCGACGATTTGGCAAACAGTTGACACCTCCATTCTTGCCACCAAGACTTGTACTCATTTGTAATAAAGGAGGTTGGTGACCAGGACAGGTCAAGATCTGATATATCGGCATCGGGAGAAAGGTTGACCACCTTGTTCCAGTCCAGAGCACTGGAGAATGTCTGCCTCGGCTTCACTACCTTGGAGTAACAAAGCTTGATTGGTAGTTGACCGAACGCCAGCTGTCTCGCTGCTACCGGTGGGTAGTAGAATTCAAATGATGGAGGGGCATTCTTTCCCGAACCGAAGATGTTCACTGGAATAGCTCGGGGAGTAATGCTCGCCTTCATGATTATCTGGTTCTCAGGCACATTCCCATCGGTAAGGTTAAATAATAGTGGGAACTGGTTGTCTTCATCTGGATATGGCCACCAGAGCCGTTCTGTGGCAGGAATTCCATTGTAAAACTTCTGAAAGAATAGACCGAATTGCTCCGCATTGGCATCGGTCCCTGGCAGCACTGTAATGGCCTCTCCAAAGTTGAGTGGAGGGCGAGTTGCCGATTCATCATCCCCACACTGGTGGTCTTCTAGTATGTCTCTTGGAAAACGTTGAGCGAACAAGTCAAACTGAAGCGCTTTCTGCATCTGTGCGTTCAGCCACATATTAATAAACCACCAGGGGCCTCCAAGGTTGCCCATGTGTTCACCTAGTAGTAACTTCTGGGATACTTGATGGAGAAGACGATATACAGATCCTAGAAGATATCTGCCCAGGGGGAGTCTTGTCCCATCGGCAAGCAGTTCAGCTGCTGGAAGATACATGGTAGTGGGTCCAACTGTCCTACCGCAGAAAATAAACTTGTCCAGCCACATGTTCAGGAAGGTGGCATGCTCCCTCTGGTTTACCGATCCTGTTTTCTGGTATTCCTGAATGTAACCCGTCCAACCGCCGATGTTCCGAGTGTTTCTTCTGTGCTCAGCTTTCCTATTGAATAAGGAGAAGGTATCGCCAGAAGAGACGTCTAGGCCGGTCAGCATGTGGACATCGGCAAGAGTGGGGGTGGCTGGTCCATGTCGGAATAAGAAAGCATTCATAGTGTCCGACCAGAAGTAGGAGGCAGCTATTAACATGTTCTCGTTCTTCTCCATATCGGCAATGGAGAGCCTGATACATTGGTCCAAGCTGCGCTCTTGCCAGTAAAATTGCTGTGCCCTAGCAATCCTAAGATACCAGTTCTTCCACCCTTTGGTGGGCTTGGGCCATGAGTGGAAGGCATCCTTCCACAACCCTAAACCGAAGCATTCAGATCTGAATGGGATCTAATTGGTCTCCGCATTGATTAAGAAATTGGGATCAGGATTGCCCATGGGGCCTAGGCAGCTGAAGGTGGAACCAGTAAGCGGGATCACTACCTTGTTATACAGTTCCTAGGGTTCGAAGGAAAGAAGGGGACTAATCAGAAAAAGAATGGGGATAAATCCAGATTTGTGCGAGGAAAAGAACCAACAGGAGGTTGGATTAGGCAGGAAATGAGTCTTACCTGAGGGATGTCGACTTGGATTGCCATTGGAGTCGAGGGAGTGCTTGCGATTCATCCTTGGATTGCGGAGAAGGACTGTTGCTCGAGCTTGTGTTCTTCGGAGGCGCCGGAGGTTGAGGATGAAGGCAGGGAGTGTGAAAGTGAAAATGGACTCGGGGTAAAAAGTAGTGTGGATCCCGGTAACTTTTATAAGCTTACCCAGGGGCATTTTGGGGTTCCGTTTCACACCGTGCAGGAATGTGGCGAGGCCCGCGGTAGATACGCGCGGTGATCGAGGTGGTCTGCAACTGTTTGTGCTACAATCGAGGGATTTTATTATTAAATTGCAGTTCCACACAAGGAGACCAGGAAACCGTGCATCCATCTCAGAGGTAACGGCTACAGCAACGGTTACAGTGGAGAGAATTTCGGCACGTAAAGTATTGTACATCCCGAAACTGGGGGGCATGTGTTGACACCATTTTTCAACACGTGTCAAATGAGCTAAGGCTTGACTGGTCAGCGGTCGTTCGCCATCGGCATCGGTAAAGTAGCCAATATTGCCGATGGGAGTGTTGCGGGGAGGCCAAGTGTGCTGCCGATGGAGACTGGATGGTCCTTGCTGACAAAGGTTAATTGGTGAAAAGCTTAAGCTATGAAGTTGCTGATGCCGATTGCCGACAAAGAGGTATTGCCGATTGCCGATGAGGGGTCATTGCCAACTACCGATGAAGGGTGGTTGCCGATTGCCGATAAAGAGGCATTGCTGATTGCCGATAAAGAGTGGTTGCCGATTGCCGATAGGGGTTGATTGGTGAAAACAGTTCAGTACAAGGTTGCCGATCGGGAAGTGTTGCCGATGCTGATGGGCATAGGTGCCGATGAGTACAAGGTGACTTAACGCTTGGTGTCAGAAGACTACAGGTGGCCAGAGAAGGAAGTCGCGGATTGGAGGGGTCTGCCGATCGAAAGTTTCCATCGAAGAGGAGTATAAGGAAACTGGTGTTTTGTACCAGTATTATTATTATAGTAGTTTGGGTTCGACTCTTGCATGAGTCGTTTATTTTCCTTTAAAATAGGCGTGTTTGTTTAGGGAAATAAATATTATTGTTTTAGATCCGACTCCTGCGTGAGTTAGTTTCCTTAAAATTAGGAGTTTGTTTTAGGAAGGATACGTGTCGTGTCTTTGTACAACTCTCCATGCGGGAGTATAAATATGTGCCCGAGGGCTACGAGAAAGACAATCAATCCAATATCAAACAAACCAATTTTATCTTATTCTACTTTTTATCGCAATTTACCCTTTTTGCATTAGTTTTAGTTTATCAACGAGTTCTTTCAAGCCTCGACGGGCTGCATCATCTTGATCTCCGTCAAACCCTTGCAAGTTCCGCGTGGGAGTACCTCTGAGCTTTGGCAATCCGGGCGCATCGCTGTTTGCCTTGTTCAGCTCTGCTCTAGTTACCCTTGATCAATCTGAGCCTTGACATCCGAGCGCATCGCCGTTGTCTCGTTCAGTTTTGTTCTAGTTATCATCCTTGTCGATTGATTGGTCAAATCGACTGGCACGCCTCCGGAATACCGAGCTTTGGGTAATAGCCCGAGGTGTTTGCAGATCCTGATGCTTTTTGTGTCAATAGCTCCTTGACGATGAATTGTATTATCGGACAATTGATGGAGTCTTGCTCAGATGCCTTAGTGAAGAGGAATCAAAGGAGTTGATGGGCGAAATCCATGAAGGTGTGTGTGGAGCACATCAATCGGCATTCAAGATGAAGTGGATGATTAGGCGGAATGGATATTATTGGTCGACAATTCTTGAAGATTGCTTCAAATATTTCAAAGGGTGCCAAGATTGTCAGAAATTTGGTAATGTCCAGAGGGCACCTACATCGGCGATGAATCCTATAATCAAGCCTTGGCCGTTTAGAGGATGGGCTATTGATCTCATCGGCCAAATTTATCCGCCGTCGAGTAAGGGGCATAAGTTTATACTTGTCGCTACCGATTACTTCACTAAATGGGTTGAGGCGATTCCTTTGAAGAAGGTGACATCGGCAAACATGGTGGATTTTGTTAAAGAACACATTGTTTACCGATTCGGTATTCCTCAAACTATTACTACCGATCAAGGAACCATGTTCACATCGGGAGAGTTTGATGAATTTGCTGCTAGTATGGGGTTCAAGGTGTTTAACTCTTCTCCTTATTATGCTCAAGCCAACGGTCAGGCTGAAGCGACTAATAAGGGAGTTATTAAACTTATCAGACGCAAGATTGAAGAGAACCCTAGAAGGTGGCATGTGGTGTTGAATGAAGCCCTGTGGTCGTATCGGATGACTTGTCATGGTGCAACCAAAGTTTTGCCGTATTAGTTGGTCTATGGACACGATGCTGTCCTGCCCTGGGAAATTAAAACTGGTTCTAGGAGATTATCTTTTCAAGATCAATTGATGACCGATGATTATGCTACTCTTATGAAAGATGAGTTAGAAGATTTAGTAAGTCATCGGTTAAGGGCTTTGATCAGTATTGAAGAAAACAAGAGAAGGGTTGCCAGATGGTATGACAAGAAAGTAAAGGTAAAGGAATTTGTCGATGGTGATTTGGTTTGGAAGTTGATTTTACCGATTGGGACTAAGAGTTCTAAGTTTGGAAAATGGTCTCCTAATTGGGAAGGTCCTTATCGGATAAAGCAGTCTGCTCCTGGCAATGCCTATATTTTGGAAACTCTCGAAGGAGTTGCATTCCCTAGAGCGATCAACGGCAAATACTTAAAGAAATATTACCTAGTATTTGGGTAGATGCATAAAATGCTCAGTTGAGTGCCGATGGAAAGAGAAGTTATATAAACATCGGTAAAAGTTGTACTGACATTACATAGCAGAGCAAAATCAAGTATCAATGTTATAGTTGCCGATATAATGAATTGTAATAAATTACAACAAGGATTGGATAACTGATATCGCACGCAGGCGAATTTGTTCTATTTCCTCCATCTCTTTGGCATCGGCAGAGCCCTCGACTGGCTTGATTTTCTTCTTCAATAAAATGGCTTGTCGGGCATTTTGGTCTCTTTCTTGCCGCAGAGCCCTGATGGTGTCGGACAGTTGAGCTTTCTTATGATTGGCTGTGCTTAGAGCTTCTTCAACCTTTTTCAACTAAGTCAGTAGCTCTTCTTTCCTTGCCGATAACTGAGTAATTTCTTGCTCGAGATTGGTGCTGGAGACTTCTGCTTGGCCAATGCTCTTGTGCTTTTCGTCGGCAACACTTTTAAACTTGAGCTTCTCTTCCTCAGTCTGGGATTGGGCAGCCCTATCGGGTATGCGACGGGAGAGCCTCTGGTATTGGAGTTGCTTGCTATCGAGGAAAGTTGCCTGGAAGAGTGTTTCTTCTGTATCGGTAGGGAGGTGGCCTTGGATATCCTTGAAAGCTGTCCTTGCTGCAGTTGAATCCTGGACGAGCTGGGATGTATCTTGTTGCAGCAAGGAAAGCAGTGCTTCGAGCTTGGATTTGACCTCTGCCGATAGAGCTGGAGCAAAACTTGCTTCGTCCTCATCCTCATCGGGAATGTTGATAGCGAAGGAGAATAGGCTGTCTGCTCGAGCGGGGCCTTCTTGGTGTTCATCCTCGTCCTGGAGGTTGACGCCGAAGGAAAACAGGCTGTCTGGGGAGTCTTGTGCCTGAAAAAGAAGAAGTTACGATATGCCAATTATAAGGTTATGTTACAGGTTTTAGGTAACCAACTTACCATTTTGAAGCGAATTTCTTGCCTAGGACTTGGCATGTCGGCTGGTACAGCCTCATCCTGGAGATCGGCAGCAGTTGCCGATGAGTGAGCTTCTGTTGGGGAAGCAGTTGACGTCGTTGGTGCTGGTGGCATTGTTGCTGGCGTTACTTGCGCTGTAGTAGCTGGCTCCTGTGGTGGCGACGCTGTTCTCTCATCTGGAATTTCGGCTGGTGAAGGTGCCGATGTTGATGTTGCTTCCGCCATTGCAGCAGGTGGTATTTCCTGATCAGGAATGTCGTCCAGTGGCTGATCAGGGGCGGGGGCCGATGATGGTTCTACTGCTGGCACATCGGTATCTGAGGTGGCTAGTCTCAGACGCCTTTTCTTTACAAAATTCTCACCCAAAAATTCCTTACCTAATCCTTAATTAATTAATTAAATTATCTTTTTTTAAAATTTTCCAATTTTTTCCCTTAAAATTCCCAACAATTTTCCTTTTAAATTTTTACATTTCATCAACAAATTTTTTTCAACCTTTACCTTTTATTCCTTTTTCCCCTTTTTAACAACACCTAACATTTTTAAACCTTTTCCCCAAAATACCCAAAATTTTTTCCTTCCCTTAACATTCTTAATTAAAATTTTCCCCAATTTTTTTTTTTTTTCCCAAAAAAAAAAAAAAAAATTCCCCTTTTCCCCCCCCCTTTTCAAATCCCCCCAAAAACCCCCCCTTTTATTTTTTTTTTTTTTTAAAAAATTCCAAAACCCCCTTAAAATTTCCAATTTATTTTTAAACCCCAATTTTTCCAAAAAAAAACCTAAATTTTTAAAAAAATCCTAAAATTTCCCCCAAACACCTAATTTTTAAATAAAAAAATTTTTTAAAAACCCCAAAATTTAAAAACCCCCCCCTTTTATCAAATTTCTCTTTTTCTCCTTTTTCCCTTTTTAACCAAAAAAAAACCCCCTTTACTTTTTTATAATAAACCCCCTTTTTCAAATTTTCCCCAATTTCCCAAAATTTTTTCCCTTTCCCCCTTATTTTCCTAAAAATTTTTTAAATTTAACCTAAAAAATTTTAAAAATTTTTTTTAAAAAACCCCCTTTCCCTTCCCTTTTAAATTTAATTCAACTTCCCTTCCCAAAATTTACCCCAAAATTTACTTTTTTTCACCCCTTTTCAAAAAAAAAAAAATACAAAAAAAAAAAAAATTTAAATTTCCCCCTTCCCCCCCAAATTTTCTTTTTAAAACCCCAATAAAAAAAAAAAATTTTTATTTTTTTTTTCCCCATTAATATTCCCTTAAAAATTTTCTTCCCAAAATTACTTTTCCTTAAAAAATTTTTTTTTAAAAATAATCTTAATCTTAATTTTATTATAAAATAATTTACCAAAAAAAACTATCAATTTTAAATTTTCCTATCATTATTTTTATTTTAAAAACCCCTACCTTTCAAATTAAACCTTTACAATTTAATTTTTTCAAAAAAATTAAATTTTTCATACGGTTTCCTTTTTATCAAAATTTTTTTAAAAAAAATTTTTTTTTTTCCCCCGGGGGGGGTTTTTGGGGGGGAAGTTGGGGTTTCCCCCGGGGTTGAAACCTAATTGGTTAAATTTCGGCGCTTATTTTAAAATTTTTTTTAAAAAATTTTGGGGGGAAAAATTTTACCCCTTTTTCGGTTTTTTTAAAAATTGGGTTTCAATTGTGTTGATGGGGGGGGTTTTTTTCCACGGCAGGGAAAAGTCAAGGTCGTTTTGTTTTTGGGGGTGCGCTGTAAAAAAGAAAGGTGCCCCCGGGGGGGAAAACGGTTTTTTTGGGTGTTGGGGGGGGGTTTTTGGGGGGCTTTTGCTTTAAAAAATTTTTTTTGGGTTTTAATTTTTAAGTCACCAGAAACCCCAAAGGGGAAGTTTTTGAGGGATGATGGGGACCCCCGGGGAAAAAAGAGTTGATGCAATGGGCGGGAAAAATTCCGATGGATTTGGGGGGGGTTGTGGTTTTTTAAAACGTCAGCTGAAGAGGGCCCGGGGGGCCCGAAAAAAGGGAAGTCCTTTTTAAAGGGTCTGCGAGGGAAATTTTTTTATCGAAGCAAAAATTTTTAAAAGGTTTTAACTGGTGTTTTTTCCCGTTTTTTTAAAAGTTTTTGGGGTTTTGACTCTTGAAAAAAGTCGTTTTTTTTTTTTTTAAAAATTTTGGCGTTTTTTTTTGGGGGAAAAAATTTAATTTTAATTGTTATTTGATCGACCCCTGGGAGTTTTTTCCCCTTAAAAAGTCGGGTTTTTTGGGTTTTAGGGAAGGTCGAGTCGTGTTTTGTAAAATTTTCATGCGGGGAGTAAAAATATGTGCCCAAGGGCGGGGCGGTGAATATAATCATATCAAAATAAAAAAAAAATTTTTTATTACCCTACTTTTATCGTAATTTCCCCTTTTTTGGGGCTTTTTTTAGTTTATTACGAGTTCTTCAAGCTTCGAGGGCTGCTCCCTTGTCTAAAAAACCCCCCTTGTTTTTTCCGGGGTGGGAGTATTGAGCTTTGACATGGGGGCCCATCGCTGTTGTCTTTTCCCCGCTTCCCTTTTTTTTCCCCTGATCAAGTCTGATTTTTGGGGGTTTTTCCGGGGAAATGCCTTGCCCTTTTTTAGATTTTGTTCTAATTTCCCCCTTTTTGTCGATTAACTGGTCAAATGAGGGCCCCCCACCCTCGGATATCGAATTTGGGAAAAAGGGGCCCGAGGTGTTCGCAGCCTGCGTTTTTTGGGTCAAAAACTTTACTTTTTAGATGTTTTTTGTTTTGTTTTTTTTTGAGGTCGATCCCAAATTTTTTTTTTAAAAACCTTTCCCCCAAAAATTTGGGGGTTTTGGGGTTTTTTGGGAAAACCTAAATAAAAATTGTCCCCCCCCTTTTCCCAAAATTTTTAAAAAAGTCAAAAAAAATTTTTTTAAACGAAAAAAACATTTAAAAATTTGTCAAAAAATGAGAAACACAAATATTTATGACATAAATTTTTGTTTACTATGAAAATATAATTGATAAAGAATCAAAGGGGAAAAATTTTTTTTGCATCAAAAAATGTGTTATTATGGTATCGAAAAAAATTTTTTAAAAAAAGAGTACTTTGTTTTTTCCCAAAATTTTTTTGGTTTTATCTTAAAATTTTTAAAATTTTGGGGGAAGTGTTTTATTTATTTTCCAAAAATTTTGAGAAAAAAAATTTTGGGTTTAAAAAAAAAAAAAGATAAAAGATTTTGATTTTTTAAAACCCCAAAAAACCCCCTTTAGTTCTGATAAAAACCCCCGTTTGGGGGAATAAAATTTTTTTGGTTTTTAAAAACACCAATAGTTTTGAAACCCCAAAAAAATTTTAAAAAAAAAAAGGTTTTGGGTTTTTTTTTCAATGCTTTAACTAGGGGGGGGATGTTTTCCGGGGGATCGTTCCCCAATAAACTTTTAAAAAACTAAAACCCCTAATTTTTTTCTCTCCCCATTTTTTTTCCCCCTTTTTTCTGGACTCATCCCCCCGAGCCATTTTTTTTTCCCCCAAAACCCAGGCCCCCCCCGGGTTTTTGGGCCGCAGCCCGGTCCCCCCAGCTAGGCCCCGAAACCCGCGTTTGGCCCCCCCGTCGCGCCCGGGCTTGCTACATCTTTTAAAAACCCTCCCCCCTTTTGCATTAGAAGGCTTAGTAGAAAAAGGGGGGAAAAGGGTTTTTCCCCGGGGAGGCTGTGGGGACCCAGAGGAAATTCGAGGGGGGCGGGGGTTCCCCCTTGTGGGTGCTTTTAAAATTTTAAAAATTTTGGGGTAAAAATTTGGTGAAAATTTGGTTTTAACACTTTTTAAAATTTTTGGGGGGTGGGGGCCGGGGGGGAAAAGGGGTTTTGGGGGGGGAAAAATTAAAATTTTTGGGGAGGGCAAACTGTAGAGGCCCCCTTTCTTTTTCCCCCTTTATTGGGGAAGAAGAGGGTTTTTAAAAAGGGGCCCAAAAAAAAAATTTTGGGGGCCCCAAGAAATCCCCCTTTTTTTCCCCTCAAATTTTTTTTTTTCCCCCGGTGCTGGTTTTTATTTTTAGGGATTCTTTAACTTAACCATCCCTTTAAAAAATTTTTTTAAACCCCCCCCCTCTTTCATATTCCCCAAAAAAAATAAGTTTTTTGGACAAAACCCCGGGTCTCTAAGCATAATTTGAGGACTGTTTTTTTTAAAAAAATTTTATTTTCAAAAAAATCTTTGTTGGGTTTTTCACATTTTAAAAAACAAAAAATTTTTAAAAAATTTTTTTAATGTTTTTTTTTTAAATTTTATGTTTGACTAAACCTTGGCCCTGGGGGGTTTTTTGCTTTATAAAAAGGGGGAGTATCTTTTTTTTTTCCCCAAAAAAAAAGGGATAACATTTTTAAAACCCCCCGGGCCCCGTTTTAAAAATTCCTCATGCATCCAGCCCAATAAAAATTTTCTTCCCGACGGGGGTTACATGTCCGTATGCCCGTACCCTTTTTCTGGTTCCAATATAAAAAACCCAAACCCACACCCCGGGCCTTTTGGGAGTCCATGAAACGCCCGCTCATTACCCCCTTTTTTTGGCGGTTGGAAAAAAGCGGTGGGGGATTGGGAAAAAAATTTTGGCATTTTTTCCCCATGTGCCGGGGGGGGCCCGTCGTTTTTTTGGGGAAGGGGGTTTTTTCAAGGGGGGGAAAAAAAACGTCCCAGTGGAAAAATTTCCATTTTTTATTGTTTTTTTTGGGGAAAAAAAATACTACCCCCTTTTTTTTAAATTTATAATTCTTTTGTTTTTTTTTTACTTCAATTTAAAAACCCCGCTTATTTAAAAAAAATATTGTGCAAACAAAAAAAAAAAATTTAAAACCCATTCATGTAAAATATTTTTTAAATAATTTAAGCACCCCAAAAAAAAAAATTTTTAAAATTTTGCACAAAAAAATTGAATAAGACGAGTGGTAAACTCAGGAAAAAAAAATTTAAAAATAAAACTATATTTGGGACTTTTTTAATATTTTTTGGGGGTATGTCCCCCTGATTTGGGAAAAAATTTTGACTCATATCCGTATTATGTCCCCCCCCACTGTTTTTTTTCTTTGTTTTTTTGAAACTTTTTAAAAAGAAAAATAAAAAAAGTTGGGTTTTTTTGGCTCAAAATAAAAAAAGGAAAAATTTGGAAGCGGGGCCTGCAAATGAAAAAAGCCCACCCCATGAAGGTAGGCTCGGGGCCCCCCAAAAATATCAGGGCCCCCCCCCCCCCACCCCCGGGGGGGCCCTTTTTGAAAAGGGGGGGGGAAGCGGGGGCCCCCAGCTGGTTGTCAGATCGTCCGTTGAGATGAATGTGTGGCGGGGGGTATGGGGGGGGTTTTTGGGGTTTGCTAAAATCTTTATTCTTTTTGGGTTTTTTCTAGAATTTTCAGGCCACTTACGTAAAAAAATTTTCAAAAAACCCATTTTAAAGTTTTCTCCCCAAAAAAGGGGTAAAAAATTTTTATTGAAAATTTTTTTCCCAAAAATGCATAAAAACCTATTTAGTGTATTTTTTAAATTTTTTTAAAACTTTAGTTTTTTTTGTTTTAAAAGAAAATTTTTTTTTATATAAAGAAAAAAATTGTTTGGGGTTTGTTATTAAATTGTTTTCAAAAAATTTTATTTTATGGTACCCATTTTATGTTATTTTATAAAAATTTTTTTATTCTATTGTTTGAAAAAAATTTTATAATTCCAATATTAATGATGGGGAAAAAAGATATTTTTTTTTTTTTAATACCTTTTTTTTTCAATTTTTGTGTTAGACCTATTATTTTATTTAATATTTTTAAAAATTTTGTTTATTTAAAATTAGAGATTATTAAAAGTGAAATTTTTATTTTTTTTAAAAAATCCCCTTTAGTAATAAAATTTTATTTATGATTTTAAAAATTTTAAGAAAAATTTTTTTCCCCTGAAAAAGTATTTTTTTTTTTAAAGAATGTTTGTTGGGAGTAAAATGCAAAAGCAAAAAAGTGAATGAGCCCCAAATACGAGGGGGGGGGGTTTTTATTTCCCCAAAATTTTTTAAAATTTTGGGGGGGATGATTTTTTTGTTCATGCATTTAAAACCCCTTAAAAAAGACACAAGAAAAAAGTGGCGATGTGGGGCTAAAAATTTTATGTTTTTTTTTTTTTGGGAAAAAAATTACCCCAATACAATCAGATGCTAATCTATGAGAAAACCCGGGGGGGGGGCCCCACAGATCTCGAGCTTAAAAAAAATCACACAGGGCTAGGGGTTTTAAAATTACAACTATAATTTTTTTTTTGGGGGCCCCAATTATTTTTAAAATATTTTTTTATAAAAAACCTAAAATTTCTCATCTTAGCTAAATTATAGAATTAAATTCAATTCCAATGAAAAATTTGGGGTTTTTTTATTTTTTTGGGATGCGATTTTGATGTTTTTTTTTTTAAAAATTTTACCCCAAAACCAAAATTTTTTTTTTTTTCAAATTTAAAAATTTTCCTTTTTTTTTCTGGTGGAAAGTGTAAGGTAAAAACCCCCGTCCCCCTCTGCTATTGCAGAAAAGGAAGTCTTTCCCCCCGAAAATGGGGGGGCTGCCCTAAAGGCCACTGATTTTGGAAGATAAAACTGAATGACCCTGCTTTCTTTGGATGATGATGACAGGTGTTTTGTGTGGTTATACTTTTTTAAAAATGCCTTTTTTTTAAAATTTTTTAAAAAATTTGATTGAACCAAATTTTTTTGATTTATTTCAAACTAAAATTATATTATTTTTGGTATTTGGCGCTGTTTGTGAACGGCATTTTTTTTTAAAAAGTTAGATGAAGGTTTCACCTTTTATATGATGATGAGGGGACTGGTGTTGTGTTGGTTGGCCCCATTAAAGAAAAAACACTCCCCCTTTCTATTTTTTTTTTTCGGGGGACCGTAGGTAATTAACCCCCCCCCCATGGTTAAAGAAAACCCTTTTTTTTCAGGGTTGATGTTTTTAAAAATGAAAAAGAGTTCTCTAGACGGAAGGGAAAAAATTTTTTTTTAAAATGTCAAAAAATTAGCTTTTTTTTTTGGTGTCCATAGAGTTAAAAAACCCCCGGGGCCGGGTTTGATCTAAATGGGGGGGTAAAAACAAAAAAAATTTTTTTCAAATTGTCGGATTTTTTTTTATGAGGGCGGGGGCTTCCAGTTTTTTCCCCTAGAAATATTTTTAGAGGGGGGGCACCCGGGGACAGGCTGGGGCCCCCCCCCAAAAAAAATAGAATCGTGGGGGGGGTTCAAAAAATTTTTGGGGGGGGTTTTTCGTGGTTTTAAAAGCCGTTTTTTAAAAATCAATTTCCCCCCCAAGGGGAAACCCCCGCTTTTTTCCCCCCAAAAAAAGGATTCAGCCCCCAATTTTTGTCCCAAAGAAATAATTTATTTCCTAGCCACGACGGGGGAAACCCAAAACTCAAACTTTTTTTTTTTTAAAGTGATTCTTTTTTTCTGAAAAGTGCTTTTTTTTTCCCCAGTTTTTGTTTTAAAAACCCATTCAACAGAAGGGGGGGGCTATATGGGACGTGGGGATTTTTTGTATTTAGCTTCACCCCCCCAATTCGCCCAAATATATAGGGGTTTGGCTGTACCCTGTAGGTTCGGGGAAAACGGGTTTTGCCCCCCCCGGGCCCCCAAAAATTTTCAAGGTGCTGCCGTGTGCCTAGGGGGGAGGGCCCCCTTTTCCCGGTTTGGCCTGCGGCACTCGGCAAAGCATAAAAACGGGGGGGGCACATTCTTTGCCGGTAAAAAACACTCAAAAAACGGAAAAGGGGAAAAACAATTTAAAAAGCAAAATACCCCTTTTCCGAGTGTTTTTTTTCGGGCACTCGAAAAATTTATTTGTTGTTTCGGGGAACCCGGCCCCAAAATTTTAAATTGGACTCGCCAAAAAAAAAATGCATGGGGGGGGGGTTTTGGGACGGTGACGGAGGGGTTTGGCCCGAGTGTCGAGTCAAGCAAATCGGACACATTTTCCACCGGGGTTTTTTTGAGGTGTCGTTGACTAAGGGGAAAAAGGGACCAAAAACCCCCCTTTGCCCAAAAACCCCTGGATGGCCTGGGGGGAAAAAAACCCCTTTGCGAGTGTTTCCCCCCCCAGGGGGCATCGGGGGGAACCCCCTTTTTCCCCGGCGAGTGTTTCCCACCCTTGCACCGGACAATGAAGCCCCTCAGCAAAGGGCCCCTTTCCCCCGGGGTTGGAATGGTTCCCCTTTCCCCGGGGCCCCCCAAAAAGACTCGGCAAACCCTGCCCTTTTTGGGTGGAACACGGCAAATCGACCCGAAAAAAATTTTTTTTTTTTTGTTTTTTCCCCAAAAAATCCCGACAAACAGAAGATATTTTTTTCCCGCAATCATATATTCACAAAAAAAAACGTATACATCACAAAAAACCCCCAAAATTTACAAACATCACATATATCTCACAAATTTTGGGAAAAAATTATCCTTTTTTTAAAACGCAATGCTCAAGTTCCCCCAAAAAAATTCCCCCAAAAACACAAAACATCCAAAGGTTTTTTCCAAAAAAAGGGCAAGGGTCCCCGGGGGGCCCCCCCAAACCCCCTCCCCACAAACCTCCCAAGCCCCCGGGGGTTTTCCCCCCCCAAAAAGGGCCCCCCGGGGGGTTTTTTCCCCCCCAAACCCCCGGGGGTTTTCCCCCCCAAACCCCCCCCAAAGGGGCCCCCCGCCCCCCGGGCCCTCCCGCCCCGGGGAAAAATCCCTGCCCGGTTTTTCTTGCAAAGGGAGAGGCGAAGATTTGATGCCGGATTTGGTTTGGGACAAAGTAAAAGGGTTGCATGTGTTTCAAAAGTGAACCCATAAAGGGGGCTAAATTCGAAGTTTTGTAGGTTCATTATTTCCAAAATTTTTAAAAAATTTTATGAATGAAAGCAAGGGGAAATTTAATGAACGATTTAAAAAAACAAATAAAACCTTTTGGGGGGCTGCATCTGTGTGTTTGGGGTTTGGGCGTTGGTTTTTTAGGGCCTGCTCTTTTTCCCTTGCTCTAATCTGGCTGAGGGGTTAAAAGGGGGTGGCTTTTGTCGGTGGGACCCTCGGCGATCCCCAAAAAAACCCCCCCTGCTTCTTGCGCCCCCCAAAACCCCTGATGACCCCTCCAAGATCCTTTTTTTGGGGGATCGTATTTGGGGGTTTTGGACAGCCCCTTTCCCCTGAAGTTCCCCGGTTTTTAAGGCGGTGTGGACGCTCGGTTTTGGTTTTAGGCTTTGGGTTTTGGGGCCTTGGTTTTAGTCGACGTTCGGTGACCCCCCGCCCTTTTTGGACAAGGCAAATCCCCTTTAACAGTTTTTCAAGGTGGTTGTATGTTTTGGGGGGGCTGGAAAAAAAAACAAGTGTTTTTAAACCCCTGAAAAAATTGGGGAAAAATCAGGGCCCCCATTTGGGTTTTTTGATGATTAACAAAATTTTTGGGTTATTTGGTAAAGTGTTTTTTGCAAAAGGCTTGCGTGGGTTACCCCTTTTGTGATCAAAAAAAAAAGGGCTTTAAAGGGGGGCATTTTTACCCCCCAAAGATGTATCCCCTTTCGAAAAAAAAGGGGGAAAATTTTATAAAAAACCTGGGGAAAGTAGGCAAAATGTCAAAAAGGGGATAAAGGGGGGACATAAAAATTTTATGGGGGCTTCTTTTTTTATCTTTGAAAGTATTTTTTAAAAAGGGGTTGAAAAAGGGGGAGTTTGGGGTTTGGGGGAAAACTTCATGAATGGGGGTGGTGCACACTTGTCTTCCTTGCCCCCAAAAAACCCATTTTGGGGCCGTTTTTAAAAATGGGGCCTTTTAAAAAAATTTTCCCCCTATTCATCGCGCGAAAAAAAAAGTTGAAAAAGGGCTGTTTTTTGGGGGGGCGGACGGCCCTGAAGGAGGCTTTTGGAAAAAAAGGGGCCCCATGCTGGGTGGTTGGGGGCCACGGGTTTTCCCTCGCCCTTTCCCCGTGGAGAGGGGTTTTTTGGTGGGTTTTTTTGGGGTTTCCCCACGGACGCTGTCGGGGGGGAAGGGGTCGGGGGTTGGAGAGGTCCTTTTTAACCCTTCCCCGGGGGGGGGTTTTTTTTTCAGCCCGAGCCAGATTTTCAGGTCGGCCCCGGGGGGGTTGAGCGTCCGTTTGTCTAGGGTGGGGGGCGTCCGTCCCCCAAAAAAAAGAACAGAACTAGCGTTGGGGATGGAAGAGGCCCCTCCCCCAGTCGAGGAGGGTCTGTCCCCCAAATTAAGTTTTTTGACAAAAAGGGAGTTTTCTGAGGGGCAAAATTTTTAGCTTTTTCACTCTTCTCCCCCCCCTTGCCTTTGTCATTTGGGGTTGCCGAGTTTGCTGAAAAGGGGGTTGGGGGGAAAAGGAAAGGCCCCCAGAGGAGAGAGTGATTGGGGGAAAAAACCCTCCCCCCCCTCCTCTTTTTCACCCCGGGTTAAAGTGTCCCTCCCCTAGTTGTAAAATTTTTGGGGAGTCAAGGAGATAAAAATTTTTTTCCTTGGTGAGGGGGCATTCTTAGACGGTCCGGGGGGTTGGATAAAGGGGTTTTATCCCCGGGGGGGGAATTGTGGGGGGGCCCTTTTTTCCCCTCGACATTGTGAGGGTTTTGGGGGGGTTTTTTATCGAGCCGGGAAGTGGGGGAAAAATCACCCGTTTGAGGCACTCCCCCCCCGGGGGGGGATTGAGGGGGAGCATCCCCGGCGGGTGCTCCCGAGGATAGGGGGGGTGGGGTTTTCCCCGATCCCCGGGGAAAAAATCCAGTTTTAAGCATCTGTTTTTGCTTTTCTTCCCCTTTTTTCTTTCCCCATTGTCTTTAAATTTCCCTATAAAAAAAGGGGGAAGTTTTTTGCTTTTTTTGACTTGTCCCCCTTTTTAGTAAAAAACCCCCCTAGCGGTAGGATGGGGGGTTTTAAATTTGGGTCTTTATTGGTTTAATTTTTTTTTAAAAAAATTAAAAAAAAAGGGGGCCCCAAACACCCCCCTTTGGGCATTTGTTTTCCCTTTTAATTTGGGGGATCGAGCCGGGTTTTTTCTCTAAAATTATGGTTAACCCCCTAGGGGGAAGATTTTCCCGGGGGGGGGAAAAACCCCCTTATGTTCGGGGGGGAAAACGATTTTCCCTTTTTGGAAAGTTGTTTGGGGCCTATTTGAGGCCTTTCCCCCGGGGGGTGCTAAAAGCCCCCAAAAAGGGGAAAAGGGACTTTTCGCGGGGACCTAAAATTTTTAAAAACAAAAAGCCAAGGGAAAAAAATTTTTTTTTTCTTGGCTTAGCAAGGATGTCTTAAACCCCAGTGGTAATGCCAAAGCCCCCTTTTTAGTTTGTGGACCCCAAAATTTGGGGGCTTTCCCCCGAAGGCACAAAGAGGGGAGCGTGAGGAAGCTATCATTGGCCCTGGCTAAGTAAATTTTTTTTTCCATGCATGCAAAAAAAAAGTATTGGGGTTTTAAAATTTATTTAGAAAAAATTGGGGAAAGGGCTCGGGTCTCCCCAAAAAGGCACCAGCCGTTTTGGGGTTTTGGGAATTTCCCCTTTTTTTCTTGCCATTGAGAAGTATGGCAAAATCGTCATGGTTTTTCCCCCGGAAAAACTCCCCCCCGCTACCCCCAAACAAATCTTGGGCAAGATCATCCCATGAAAAGTACATAAAAAATTTGGGGGATGGTGGCTCTTCTTCCTCCTCCAAGAGAAAGAAAAAAAGAAAGGGGAAAAAAGAAGGATTGGACTAAGGGTCCCCTGGAGGGGAAAAACCCAAAAAACAAGTTGTGTATGGAGTGCAAGCGATGAAGGGTTTATGATGGATTTGCTTCATGGTGAATAAAACAACTAAGATGTTTTTTTGGGGGAAAAAAAAAAGAATGGGTCAAGTTTGACTCAAAGAAGAAGAAATTCTTCCAAAAAACTTTTAAGAAAGCCTTCCCAAAAAGGATTGCCACAATTGTGGTAAAAAAATTTCCCCCTTTGGGTTATGCTTTTCCCCAAAAAAAAAAAGACCCCAAAAAAAAGGGGAAAAAAAAAGTAAAAAACAAGTTCAAGTACAAAAAAGGGCAACAAAAAGAGTCAAATGATTTTTGGGGAAGAAAGATGACAAGCCCAAAAAAAAAAAAAAAACAAAAAAGCAAAAAAAACTTCAAACCCTTTTCCCCAAGAAAAAAAAGGGGAAAGGCAAAGCTACATTGTTGGTGATTGGCTCCCCCGCCCCTTTAAGACCCAAGGGGGTTTCCCCCGATTTTAAAAAACAAAAAAGAGAAGGGGGGCGCCTTGGTGTTTGGGGTTTTATTACTCCCCCCCCAACCCCCCTAAACATCCCCCGGGTCCCCTTTTTCCACTATGCCCATGGCTAAAGGGTGAAAAAAAGGGGGACAAAAAAAAGGTTTGGGGTGATGAGGTAATCTAGGGGGATGTTTTTATGTATTTTTGGGGGAACCCTTTTGATGGCTAATTGTGTTTTTCAAAAAAAAATACTAAACTCTTAGGAGTATAAAGCTAAAGTGATCAATAGAGAAACCAAAAATTTTCTTGTTTTCAAAATTGATGATTGTCTGTGCTAATGATGTTTTTTAATTTTTAGAACAAATCCCCTCTCCCAGCATAGGGGTCAAAGCCTCACCCCAAAAACCCAAAAAAAGAAAAAATTTTATAAGCTTGAGAGGTCAACACAAAAGTCCATACAAGATATTTTGGGGTAAAAGTGACTACCCCCAAATTAAAAATGAAAAAGGTAACTTGTGTAGCTAAAAAATTTCTTACCAAAAAAAAACTTGTACCATGTTGTATTAACCCGGTTTTTAAAGTTTTATTAGATACTTTTTTTGGGTTTTTCTTGTGAAGTTGCTAGTGAGCAAAAGAAAATGAAAAGGGGAAAAAAGGTAGTTAAAAGGCCCCAAAAGCTTTTGACTTTTGAAAATGGGCAAAAAAACTCCAAGCCAAGGGGGAGTTAATAAACCCCAAAAGGGAAAAAAAATCTTTCACTATCAAGTCGGCCAAAAAAAGATGAAAAAAATGATGCAATGCCCTAAAAATTAAAAATTCTCAAAGGGGAAAAAAACCCCAAAACTAAAGGGGTTTAGAAGATAAAGGGGTCGCCAAGGGAAGGGAAAAAAATTCCCAAAAGGGGGACAATCCCCCAAGTGGGGTTTTTTGGGGTGAAAAAATTTTTCATAAAGCCGAAAAAATTGGCAGGGGGTTTAAGGAAAACCCAAAAAACAAAAAGGGCCCCGGTTTAAGATAGAAGCTAAAAAACCTACAAAAAAAAAGGGGCCCTGAGGAACAACTGGGGCCCCCCAAAAACCCAAAAAAGGGGGGAAAATTTTTTGGGGGTGTGTTTTAAGAGGGTCATTTTTGGGAAAATTCCCCCGCAAGACTCCCCTCCAAGCCCTTTGGGGCCCCCCACAAAAGGGCCCCTTTTGCTTTTTATGAACTTCTTTTCACAAGGTCCAAGGGTAGACCTCAAGTTGTGTTTCTGGGGCCAAAAAATGAAGAAAAAACCCCAAAAATGTTGGGGTTTTCTAAGGGTTGGTGGACGGGGTTTTTTGGGCCTCGCCGTGGGGGTTTCCCCAAACAAAAGTTAACTTAAAATTGTTTTGTGTGTAGGTGATAAAGGCCCGGGGGAATTTTATTGGGTGATTGATAGTGGATGAATCAACTTTTGGCGGTGACCCGGATGTTCACCCCTTTTTGGGGGAAAATTGTGGGGAAAGGAAAGGGGCCCCCTTTTTGGGGAAAATTTAAAAAGGGGAAAGTGAAAGGGCCCCAGGAAAAGGGGAAAATTTTTAAAAAGATAAAACAATATCAAAGTCTTGCTAGTACAAAACTTTGAGCTTCAGTTGTTTCGGTGGGGCAACTATGTGATCTTGGCTTAATTTCTTCACCCCAAAAAAGGGGGTTGTGTCCAAGATTGAAAATTCTTCATTGATATCCAAAGGGGGGTTTGGCAAAAATCCCCCACCTAGTGGACTTCCCCCTCAAACAAAACCCTTTTTTCCCCCAAAATTCTTTTTTTAAAAGGGGGGTTTTTTGGGGTTTGGGGGGGGGTTTTGGCATGGTAAAATTAGCACATGGGGGGAAAGTAAAAATTTAAAAAAAAGCTTGTCAAAAAGGGGGGTTTTGGGTTTTGGGGTTTTTGAAGGATGTTGTGTTTGAGAGGCCCCAATTTGTAGTCCCTGTAACCCCGGAAAAAAAAATGGGCAAACAATATCCAACCAAGCATTCATGTCAACCCCAAGGGGTCCTAGAGCTATTCACTTGGATTATTTGGCCCCACCCCCTATGTTTTGCCTTGGGGGGAAATTTTTTGTTGGGGGTGTTGAGGGGCTACTCTAGGTTTCCCTTGGGTGTTTTTTTTTAAATTTTTAAAGGGGAGGGGGGACTCAATCTATATTCAAGAAGTTTGAACCCCAGACCCCCAAAAAAGTTTGATGTGAAGATCAAGAATTTTCAAAATGACAATGGGAAAAAATTTGAAAACACCAAGATTGAAGGGGGATTGTGATGAAGTTGGGATAAAGCAGGGGGTGTCCCCTATATTTTTTCCCCCAAAAAAAAGGGGTTAGGGGGGGGAGAAAAAAAACCCCGGGGGCTTTAAAAACACTTGAAAAAAATTAAAATTTTTTATGAAACAACACCCCCGGAAAAAAGTTTTGGGGGCCGGGGAACCCCCTTTTTCAAGCATGTTATTTCGACCCCAACCCCCATAAGTCCCAAAAAGGGGGCTAAAAAGACCCCCCCTTTTTCTTGTGAATGGGAAGAAAACCCCGGTAAATCTTTTTCCCCCTGTTTGGATGCCCCAAAAAATATATCTACAAGAAACGCCAACACTTGGGCAAGTTCCAAAGGAGATGTGAATTGGGGTTTTTTTTCTTGGTTATTCTCTTAAATCCCCGGGTATGAGTATTTAAACCCCAAAAAATCCGGGGCCCCCTTGAAAAAAAAATATGATTGGAGTTTGATGAAACTAAAGGTTCAAGAAGAGCATGGGGAAAAAAAATTTATGATGTAGGGATGAACCCTTTTAGGGAGGGGTAAGAGAAAATGCCCCTTGGTTTTTTTTCAACCCCCAAAAAAAGGTGGAAAAAATTGAAGATGATGCAAATCAAGTACCCCCCTTTCCCTCACACGTCAAAAAGATGAAGAAAAAAGTGAGGGAAAAAAAAAGAAGATACCTTTATCCCCCCAAAAACAAGCCGAGGCTCAAGCTAGTGATGTTTTTTTTCACCACAACCTTTTCCCCCCAAAGTGATTTTAATTTTTTAAAGGGGGACACCTATGCTTCAAACTCATCCCCAAGACCCCATTTCTGGGAGTTTTCCCCCCCGGGGGGGGTAAAAAATCAAAATTTTAAAAAAGCTTTTTTGTTAACACACTCCTTTTTTTTTCCCTTTTTTTGAAAAATCTAGGGGGGGGAGGTTTTTCTTGCGAAAAAGGATTGGGTTTAAAGCCCTGCACGAAGGTTGAAAAAAATTCACCTGGAAAGGGGAAAAAGGGGTACTAGTAGAAAAGCCCAAAAGGAGCAAGAATCATTGGCAAAAAGTGGGTGGTTAGGAAAAAGAAAAATTTTATAAAGGGGGTTTTGGTTGTGAAAAACCCTGGCAAGATTGGTGGAAAGGGGGTTTCCCCCAAAATTAAAAAATTGGAAAATTTTGGGGGGGACTTTGCAGGGGGTTTTAAGACTAGAACCCCTTCGTACCTTTTTTTGGATAGGCTTAAATTTTAAAAAAAAGGGAAAATTTTTCAAATGGTGTGAAGAGGGCTTTTCAAAAAAGGTTTATCAACGAATTTTTTTTTGTTCAAAAACCCCCCGGGTTTTTTAAAACCCAATTCCCCCAATCATGTGTATGGGTTTTTTCCCCCGGGACTCTATGGTTTGGGGGCCGCTCCAAAAGCTTGGTTTGGGGCAAAGGGCCCCCTTTTTACCCCCAAAAAGGGCTTCAATTTGGGGGAAAATGGTACCACCCTCTTCACCAAGGTGCTAGGGAGGATCTTTTTTTGGGGCCCAAATTTTGTCGGGGGCCTTATTTTTGGGGGTGAACAAAAAAAGATCTAGCAAGGGAATTTGGTGCATTGATGTCCAAGGATTTTGAGTGCCCCATCATTGGGGAGAAACCCCTTTTTTGGTTTTCCCCAAAAATTTAACCCAATTTTTGGGGGGGCCCTTAAAATCTAAAAGGGGTCCCCCATGGTGTCAAGTTTCAAGATGGATTTTTTAAGCCAAAAAGCCCCCCAAACCCACTAATGGGCATCTCGTCTCGTTTTAGGGAGGAAAAACCCCAAGAAAAAAATCTCTATCTTTTTATGATCGGTGGGGTTTTCTTTACCTCCCCCCAAACTAGGGGTTTTCTTTTTTTGTGTGTGTTTTTTGGGGGGGGGGGCTAGGTTTCAAGAAAAAAACCCCCAAGGAGATGCATCTTTGTGGGTTTAAAAAAATCCTTAGGTATTTTTAAGGCAACCCAAAACAGGGGTTTTTGGGTTTCCCCCAAAAGGGGTTTTCCCCCCAAAAATAGTTGGTTTTTCCCAAAATTTTGGGTTACGGGGTGAAAGGGGTTTTTGGAAGGTCCCCCCGGGGGGTTTTCCCCCTGTGGGATCATTGTTTTGGTTAAAAAAGAAAAATTTTGTGTGGAAAATTTTCAACCGCCGAGGGGGGCCCCTACTTTGGGAAGGGGGGTAAGTTGTGCAAAAAATGTTATAAAGCCCCCAAAACTTTTTGATTACGGGTTTTTTTTAAAAAAAAATTCCCCCTTTTGTGTGAAAAAGAAAACGTCGAAAAGGGGTTCCCAAAAAACCCCCGGTTTTTAACACTCGCCCCAAAAAAATTTTGATTTTCCCCCTCACTTTCTTAGAGTTAAGGGCTAGGAAAGACATCACATATTTTGGGGTTAAGAGCGAAGACCCCAATTTTGGGGGGATATTTCACTAAACCATCGTGAAAAACCTTTTTTTTGGTTGGAGCCCGGGGGGTTTAAAGTGCTTGATCCTCTAACCCCTTTTCCCCCAAAAAAAGAGTTTGTGTGAAACCCTTTTTTTTTTATGTAAAATTTTAAAAAGCTTAAAAAAGGTAATGCCCTGGCTTGGCTAAAGGGTTGAAAATAAGCCCTCAAAGGTTTTTTGGGAAAAATTTTAAAAAAAGGTTTTTTTTTAAAATTTCCCAAAAAAAACCCCCATTCAAAACCCTTTTTTCTAGGGTTTGCATGTGTGTTGTTTGTCGTTCCTTTTCGGTTAAGTTTTTTTCATCCCTGGGGTTTTGTCCCCTTAGGGGGAGATTTCCCCAAAAACAAAACCCTTTTTTACCCCTCTTTTTGGCCCCTTTTTATACCCTTTTTGCTTCCATTCGTTTTTTTTTAAACTAAAAAAAATCTAAGCCTATGGCAAACTATTTGAAAAAGAGAGTTTGAGAGATGGTTTCATATCAAGGGGGTTAGGGTTATTTTTGGGAAAAATTTTTGGGGGTTGGGGGAAAAAGGTTGGGGAAAAACACCCCAAAAAAAAAAAATTTTTTAAAAATTTTTTTTTTAAAAGGGTCGGCGCTGCCGGGGGGGGCGTCGGTGTCCAAAATTTCCTCAAAGCCCCCTTTGTGATCGTCCGGGACTGAATTTGCCCGTTACAGGGTTTTGCGCCCAAAACGCGGAGGTCGACGCGGTAATGAAAACCCGGGGTTTCAAAAAAACCGGGGGGGGGGGGGGGGGGTTTGGGGGTTTTTGGGGGGGGGGGAAGGGGGGGGGGGGGGGGGGGGCCGGGGGGGATTTTTTTGGGGGGGGGGGGGGGGGGGGGGGGCCCCGGGGGGGCCCGGGGGGGCCTCCCAGCGCCCCTGGGGGGGCCGTGGGGGGGTCCGGTCGCCCCCCGTCGGGGGTTTTCCCTCGCAAAATTAAGGCAAAAATTTTTTTTAAAAAATTTTGTCTCTTCCTCTGTCTCCTTCGGTCTTTTTCCCTTTCCCCCCCCCTACCGTCGCCCCCCGCTTTCCCCCAAACCCCCCTAACCCCCTTTCCCCCCCCCTTTTTCCCCCCCCCCCCCCCCCGCGCGCCCCTCCCCCAGCGCCCCACCCCCTTTTTCCCAGCGCCGCCCCCGCACTCCCCCCGGGTTTTCCGGCCTTTTCCCTTTTTCCCCCCCGTTTTCCCCGCTGATTTCAAGGGGGAAAAGCCCCCTTCCCCAGGAGTTTTTTCCCCCAAGGGCCCTTTTTGGGGGTTTTATCGCCCCCGGTTGGGTGTCAAGGTGAAATCATCCCCAAAATTTCCTTTTCGTTTGGGGCCCAAACCCCTTTGCCTTTTTTTTCACCCCCCAAAAACCCCCTTTTTGTTTTTTCCCCTTTTTAGGATGCGGTTTGGGAAATTTTTACGGGGGGGTTTAATTTTTTCTTATTTTGGTCCGATTTAAAGGTATGGCATTTTACAGTTCAAAACTTTTTCTTATCTCAATTTTTTGCTTCTCACTAGATTTTTTCTCATCCTAGTTAATGTTATATGTCATACCCCCATCTATCTAACGAGCGGGGGAAATTAAATCAAAGGGTCAGTGTGTTAGTGACGAAAAATGGGGCAAACCCCGGAGTAGGAAGAGGAAAAAGGGCCCCGCAAAGGACATTTTGGGGGGGTGCCCCTTCTTGCCGTGTGTTGTTTGCGGATTGTGGGTTTTTTTGTGTCAGTGGGCAGTGGTTTTGAGGGGGGGAAATTTTGAGGATTTGTTTGTCAGAGATTGGTTAGAAAAGTTCGGGGGGAAAGGCAAGAACGAAGAATGCCCCGGGGGCCCCCGCCCGGGGGGGGGTGGGGGACCCTCCACCTCCCCGCATACCATGGCCGGGGGGGAAAGGGGGGGCAAAAGGGCCTTTTTCACGGAAAAAACAAGAGGCCCCCAAAGGGGGTTTGGGGGCAGCAGCAAAAGGGGGTTTTAGTGGAAGGCCGCAGAGAATGCGGAGCGAGGGGGGGAAACCCCGGTTTGAGGGGTTGACTCGCCTTTTGGGGGCGCGTGAGTCCCCTTTTTTTTTCCGGGAAAGAGCCCCTCGGGCTACTGAGGCAGAGGAGGAGAAAGCCCGTTCAGGAACGAGAGAGAGAGGGCGGGCCCACACTTCCCCCGGTAAAGGGGTTTTTTGGGGCCCCCGGCCCCGGGAGAGGCCCGGGGGAACCCCCTAGTCCCCCAGGACCCCGCTTCCGACCCCGGGGGCTTTTGGTCCCAGCTTTTCCCCAAAAAGCAGTTAGTTACTTCGTTTTTGTGGGGGTTTCAGTCCCGGTTCCCCCCTCAGAGGGATCCCCGGGGGGAGAGATTCTATACCCCGATAACGAGGATTTTACGAGTTTTGAACATAAGTTCTTAGGGTCACAGAGTGTGCCATTTTCTCAATAGAGGGGGGGGGGGGGGTCTAGAGATCCTTCTGCACCACGTACAATTTAAAAGGGGGGGTTTAGATTTAATGGGGAGTTCAGGAGGGGTTTCGAAGGATGGGGGGTTTTTAGTTTTTGCATTTAAAGGGGGTTTCCCCTGATCACGAGTTCCTTCACTTCGGGGTTTCAGGGACGTGACTTCAAAAGGGTTTTCAGAGGGGTTTAGAGGCATTTTCATAGAGGGTTTTTCCCCTTTTTGGGGTCCCCCAAAATTTTTGGGTTTGGGGTTAGGGGCCCCCGAGCCCCCAGAAGGGTAGTGCCATATAATATTGTGAGGGGTTTTTTTTAGTGGGTTTTGGGGGTTGAGGTAAAGGAGCTCACTCCCCTGCTGGTTTTCCCCGGGGGGTTTTTGGGGGGGACCTTTTCCCCCCCCGGATTGGAGGTTGGGGGCCCCCATTCACGGTACAGCTATGGTCCCGGTATATTTTTTTCCCCGGGGGAAGTTTTTTTTGGGGGTCTTTTTTTTCGGGTTGAGGATTTTTAAAAGCTGCAGGTTTTGGGGTCATGGGGAAACTGCAGTTTGTCACTGGAACTCCTATTTTTTTGTTTTTCCAAAAAACCCCCATAGGGGTTTGAGGGTCCCCTCTCACCAAAAGGGGGGAATAGGTTTCCCTATTTCGATGAGTAGCTTGTGAGCAAGGGAAAAACCGCCTGCCTTAGCAGGCTTTCAGACCCGGCCCCCAAAAGGAGGCAGGGTGCCCCTCGCCCACGAAAAGGGGGGGGGCCGCCACAGTTGGCGATTGCTCGGGCAGAGCTTTTCAAAATTAGATTTTCTGACCTTTTTAAAAGCGGAGAAGTTATAGAGAGGACCCGAACTTTAAGGGGTTGATGAGGGGCTCCCCCCAAGTGCGCGAGTCCCCCCCGATGCTCATGCCCGGGCAGGGGGTAGGGCAAGTTACAGTACGCTCCAACTCCAGGTTCCGCATAGAGGCTACATGTTTAAAATTTTTGGGGGGGCGGAGGGCAGTCAGGGAGAGGACCGAGGTGAGGGTGCCGCATACGGAGTCAAGAGCCCGAGGTTTTGGTGTAAGCCCGGGCTGGCCCGGAGGAGAAATTTTTTCGCCAAAATTTTTTTGGCTATTTTGCGCAGCAGGCAGAGATTTGAAGAAAGACCCTGTTACTTGAGCTTTCTACCCCAGCCCCCCGGGGGCATTCCCCTCCCCAGTTTTTGGTTTTCCCCGGGGGCTCGCAGAGAGCAGTTTATCCCCCCACAGCCGACTCCAGTTTTTAGTTTTGGGGGGACTCCAGGTTTTCCCTTGGAGGACGGGGGGTCAGGCACCCGGGTAAAAACCCCTTTTTTAAGGGGAACCCCGGGGGCTCCCCGAAAAAAACCCGGGGGCGAGGACCCGGTGTCCCTCTGGTTTTGCTTCGCCCCCCTGAGTTTTAGACAGGAATTTTTTATCCCCGGGGGGAAAAAACCCCCCCAGAGGGGCCCCCCGAGGGGGTCTCAGCCCCTTCTTTTGGGGGTTTAGGGGGAAGACTCCCAGGGAGCTCAATTAAAAATCACTAGTCCCCCGGGTTTTTGGTGGATCCTTCGGCGAGGGGACCACCCCTTTTTCAAAATTTTGTGAGATGCCCTGAGGAAAAACCCTGAGACAGGGGTTTTTACCTCCGGTTTTTGTCCCGACAGATGCTAAAATTTTTTTTGCCAAATTTTTATTCCTGTAGGAGGTAGGATTTGGATGTTACATTGCAGTATCCCCTTTTCCCCTTCGATCACCCCCCAGAGGTTTTTCCCCCCCGCGGTCATAGTTGCATGGCCAAAAAGACACCTTCCCTCGCCTCGAGTCTTATCGTCGGGGGGTTCCCCCCGGGCCCCCACTACCGAGGAGGCCGTAGGGCACCGTGAGCCCCAGGGGGAGTCAGTTTTAGTAGCAGCTCCAGAAAATTTTTTTTTTCCAGTTCCCGAGACACCCCAGTGACCCCCCCAAAACCCCCCGAGGCCGGGGGAGGTTTAGCAGACCCCCTAGATTTTAGGATTAACATGCTCGATCGCAAGGCTGCAGTCCTTACCCCTTTTTTTCCAGCCCCAGATGCCCAGTTTTTGGGGCTCGGCCAAAGGGGGGGGGGGAGGGTGGGTATAGAGAGGGGGGGGTTTTGAAAAATTTTTTTTGTTTTTTTTCCCCCTTTTTTCTTTTTGTTACTTTTAAGAATTTTTTTCTATGGGTGATGTGATGAAAAACTATGGTTGGGGTGACAAAATCTTGATTATCCCAATTTCTTGTGAGGGGTTTTTTCATTTTTCCTGTATACCCCTATGTTAAAGATAAATTTTTTCTTCCCCGCATTCTCCCATACTTTTTTAAGAATATAAAGAGGTACTCCCCTTTTTTATTATATTATGAGTTTCCCTGGTTTGTGATTTGGTTGGGGGGGAGAAAGTATGCTTCATTATAAATTCACCCAAAACCCCTTTTTAACCCTTTAAGTCCCAAAAATTTTAACTTACCCCCTTTCCTAAACGAGGGCTTAAATTTTGGGGGAAACACCCCAAAAAGGGGGGGGTTGAAGTCAAGGGGGGTTGGTTTCGGTGATTAACGACAATTAGGAAAATTTTTTTGGCCCCAACGGTGTTTTCCGGGGCTATGGGGGAGTTAGCCATAGTGTAACAAAAAGGGATTAAGGGTTTTTTATTACCCCCCCAAAATTTACCGTTTTCGAAAATCAAGGAGAATGTGAAAAACCCTTTGAATGATAGGTTAAGTGCCCAAAAAGGGGTGAAGGGAAAAAAGAAATGATGGGGGGGCTTTTTTTATCTTTGACTTTAATTTTTAAGGGGGGGTTTGGGTTTTTGTTGATTGGGAAAAAATTCATGAATAGGTTTTGGTGCCCCTTGTTTTCCCCTTTGCTCTAAGAAGCTATGTTGCCCCTAAGATAGCTAGAAATCTTCCATATTCATCGCGCGAAAACGAAGTTGTTTTGGTTGTTTTTGGGGACGGACGTTGACGGAGGCGTGGACGTTGCCCCTGCGTCGGACAAAGGGTGGATGGGGGGGTTTTTGGGGCCCGCGCCCTTTTGATTTCCAGTGGAGAGGTTTTTGGTAAGTTTTTCGGGGGGCCCGGGGCGTGCCCCTCAGTCAGGCGTCGGACGCTTGGAGAGGGTGTCGCCCCTTTCCCGAGGGGGGTTTTTTTTCAGGAGCTAGGTCGAGGCGGGGGGGTGGGATGGCGCCCGTGCCCCGGGGACGAAGGTGCGGGGGAAAAAAAAGGGGTCAAAATAGGGTTGGGCGGGGTTGGAGGCCCTCCCCCTGGGGGTGGAGCGTCCGCCCCCAAACTAGGGGAAAAAACTAGCGTTGGGGCTGCGAGGGGGGGTGTCGCTAGTCAAAAGGGGATCCCCCAAAATTAAGTTGTAACCCCGGGAGTTTTTTTCTGAGGGGTTTTTATGTTTTTTCCCCCTTTTCTCCCCCCACTTCCCTTTTTCTCATTTGAGTTTTGCGTTTGTGAGAAGGTTGGGAAAGGCAAGACCCCCCAGAGAGAGAGAGTGTTTTTCGAACCCCTCCATCCCCTTTTAGTTCATCAAGGGTTCAAGTGGCTTTTCCCCTAGTTGTGAAGTTAAAATGGGGTCAAGCGAAGTTTGGGGGTTGTTATTGGTGAGGGGCATCCCTTGAGGGGCCCCGGGGGTGTTTTGGGGGAAAAGGGGATCGGGAGGATTTTTTGGGGGCCCCCTTTCTTTTTGGGTTTTTGATGGTTGGGCGATTCCCGACCCTTTTGGGGTGGCGAAAGAACCCCCGTAGAGACACCCCATCCTTGGGGGATTGAGGGGGAGCTAAAAACCTTTCGAGGTGTCCAAGAGGGCTAGGGGGGGGGGTGTCGACGCCCGATCCCCCCGGAAAAAAATCGCAGTGTAAGCATTTTTTCCCCAGTTTTTTCCCGGTTTTTAAATTGCTTTAAAAATTTTCCCAGAATTTTTTGTAGGAAGTTTTTGTTTTCAAAATTTACTTGTTTGCTTTTAGTAGGCACCCCCAAAAAGGGGTTTTGGACTGGGGGAAATTTGGGGTTTTTTTTAGGTTTAATTCTTGTTTAGAAATTAAAAAAGGCCAATTTCCCTTTTTTGGGGCATTTGTTTTTTTTCAAAATTCTGTTGCACAAAAATTTTTGTCTTTTATTCCCCCAATTTGGGGCTTTTTCCTTTAGTTTGGGGGGGTTCCCCTTTGGGTTTGGGGTTTTTGCTGGCCTCATCAAGGCACCCCGGGGAAAACTTTTTTGGTTCCCCCAAAATGGGGGCGCAAAACTTTTTCCCCCTTTTTTTTGCATCGATATGATGGGGACCCCTTTGGGAAAGGTTTTTCAAAATAAGTCACTTATGAATTTAAATTTTTTTTTTAAACCCCCCCATTTTTTTTCTCAAAAAACCCCCCAAAAAAAATTTTTTAAAACCCCTTTTTATGTACCCGGGGGGCCCCCTGTGTTGGGGCTAACGGCAAACCCCCAACGGGGTTTCCCCTTAAAATGTTGATACATATTTTTTGTTTGAAAGGGGAATCCCCGGGGTTCTTTTTTTTGTTTTGGGGGGTTTTTTATTGTTTTTGGGGTTTTTGGGGGCCCCGTCCCCCCTTTCCTCCCCAAAATTAAACCCCAAAACTCTCAAAACTTTTCTGAGTTCCGGTAAAAAAAAATCCTTGGTAAAAATTGCCCCAAAAAATTTTTTGCCCACGAAAAGGTACTTTTTTTCCCTTTGGCCCCTTTATAAAACCCCTAAAAAAATTTTTTTTGAAATATTTGAACCCCAAAAATAAAAAGGGAAAAACCAGCCCCCTTTTTCCCCACCCCCTTCCCCCCTTTCCCTTTTCCCCCCTTTTTCCGACCCCCGCTCCCTTTTGGGGGCCCAGCTGCCCCGCCCGCACGACCTCCCCTTCTCTCCCCCTCTTCACCTCTTTTCCCCGCCAGCAAAAGCCCCCGGCCCACCAGCACCCCCGGGGGAAAACCCGCCGCAGGCCACCCGGGGCCCCCCCCTTTCCAGGCCGTGCGGGGCCCCCCCAAAACTGGTAGTGCAGGCCCCCCCAGACCCCTGGCCCAGTCGGGGCCTTCCCGGGGCCCCCGGGCCCCCCTTTTGGGGGCACCCCGCGCCCCCGCCCCCCGCCCCCCAAAGCGCAGAGCGGAACTCGGCCCCCAAAACGCCACGCCCCCCACGCGACCCGGGGGCCCCCAAAAAAGGCCTGTCCCCTTTCGTGCCTGCATCCCCCCGCTACAGGCGCCGCCCCCCGCCTGGCCCCCCCAAACGCCCCCACGCTTTTTCCCCCCCCTTTCGCCCCCGGGGCCGCCCCGCGTTTAGGCCCCCGCCCCCACGCCCCCCGGGGGCCCCCCCACTCCCCGTTCGATACGCCCCCTGAAACCCCCCGCAGGAAAAGGGGCCGGGAGGACGGCACCCCCCCAACCCCCAGCCCACCCCCGCGTAAAAAAAACCCCACCGAACTGCCCCCCTTTCCCTTTTTCCCAAAAACCCCCCCCCAAAGTCCTACCGCCCTTTTTCCCCCAAAACCGCCCCGCCCCGCCACCTCTCCATCGCGTTGTGGGCCCCGGTTTTCCCCCGAGGAAAGGGGGGGTTTTCGGGGCCCCGAAAGGGGGCGCCCCCGCTGTCCCCGAGGTGCAAAAAGTCCCCAAAAAAGCCCCCGGGATGCGGGGGTTTTCCCCCGTGCCTTGCTGGATTTTCCCGCACCACCAGCCTCCCCTTTGGGGGCCTTTTCCCCCCCAAACCCCTTGTGCTTCATTCCCCGGGGCCCCGGGCGGCCGCCCGCGGCGCCCCCCCCGAGCCGGGGGTACGAAAAAGGGGGAAAACCCGGGCGACCCCAGCCCCCGCCCCTAACCTCCCCACCCCCCTCTGGGGGTTTTTTTGGGGCCCCGACGCCCCCACCTGGGGCACCGCCACCCCGAGGGGCCCCTTCCCCCCGCCGCCCCCAAAAGCCTCCCCCCGTAAAACCCCTGCGTCCTTTTTCGACGCCCCGGGCCCACCCCTCCTACCCGTCGGCCGGGGGAAACCACATGGCCGGGGAAAACCCCCACCCCCGTGGCGTCCCCTTTTTACCCCGGGGCCCCCCGGGCGCCCCCGCTGTTCTGTTTTTACCCCCCCGGGCCCGGGTCCTTTTCCCCCCCCGGGGGTTAAAACCTCCCGGACCCCGAAGCCCCCCTTGTTGTCGTGTTGTTGCACGTGTTGCACGGGGGCTTTTTCCCCGGTTCATCACTTTTGTAGGTGGTTATCCCTGCCCCCCCGTTGGGGGGGAGTCAAAAGTGCCCTGTCCGTCGTTGTTCTTTTTCGGCCTCTTGTCGGGGCCCCGGCCCCTTTTTTGCTTTTGGTTTTTTTTCTGTCCCCGGGGGAGTGTAAAGGGGGGTTTTTTTCCCCGGCCCCCCCTTTTACCCTGGAAAAAAACCGGTTTTCCCCCAAAACGATCCGGTCGAGCCCCTAAAACCCCCCCGACCCCGTCCCCCCGACGTGGGCCCCAAACCCCCCTTTTTTTCCCGTTTAAAAATTTATCGGGGAAACTACTTATAAAAATAATATCTATCCCCTGACCCTTTTCCTTTGACCCGGGCTTTTCATTTTTTTCGTTTTTGGGAAAAGTGTCAAAAAACCCCCCTGTTGTTGGCCCCCCCCCCGTGGTGGATCAAAAAATTGGTCTTTTTCTTTTTTGTGGGTTTTGGCCCCAGTTTTTTTAGGGGTTTTGAGAGGGGGACCTTTTGGGTTTTTTTGGGGGCGTGGGTTTGTCTCCCCGGGTTTTGGCCCCTAACCCCGAGCGTGATTTCTCTCGCGTGTTTGGGTTGCCCAGTGGGCCCCCCCCCTTTTCCCTTTTCGGGGGCCCCCGGGCTTGGCCATGTGGACCCCGGGGTTTTTTAAAATTTTTACAGTTATTTCCGTGCTTTTGGGGACCCCCAGGGGCCCAAATTTGTGGGGGTGTTGGAACCCAAAATGGAAAAAAAGGTTTTTTGAGCTCAGGGGTGCGAGTTTTTTGCCATGCCATGGGGGTCTATTCCTCTTTTTACCCGCTGTCCTGCCCCCTTTTTATGTTGTGCCCATTTTCCCCGGGAGCAATTCTTTGGTTCTTGCTGTGACAACAGCACTGCCCCCCAACCAAAGGGGAAATTTTTTTGTGCCCTTACGTTGCCAGAGGTCGTGGTGACCCCTTGAGTCGGTATGGACCCAGAAACATGAGCCCTTGTCCCTAGATCCCCTTGGCCCTTGTGTACCCATGGCATGGGGGTCGAGAAGTTAGGAGGAAATATTCCCCCCTTTTTAAAACCCCCCCGATTTAATAAGAGGGGTGTGAGCCCTTTGTTCCATCTGCTTTGATTTTGTCCATTAAAACCCCCTTTAGGATCGAGGGGGTGGGAACCCGAGCCTGGGGGTTTTTTTTTTGTTTTTTGGGGGTTTTTTTTTTCCTTTTGATTGCCGTTGGATTTCTATGGCGCGTGGATCAAAAGAAAAAGGGGGGTTTTTTTTTCTTATCGTTTTTAATTGGTTCTTTTGGTCAAACCCCCCGTATGTTTGTACCCTAACGGGGCCCAGGGGACATCTTGTGACAGCACTTAGCGGCAGTGGGGGGATTAAGGGGCCAAAAAAGGGAAAGGGTTTTGGGGTTTAAAAGGGGGTTCCCCCGGGGAAATTTCCTCGAAAAAAAAATGAAAGGGGTTTGTGCCGTTTATTATGTATTTTTAGTCCGCCTTGCATGGGTTTTTTTTTTTCCCTTTTAAAAATAGGTGGGTTTGCTTGGGAATTTTAAATTTTGTTTTGGTCCGCCGAGTCAGTTTCCTTTAAATAGATTTTTTTTAGGAAGGTTTTTGGTCGGTCTTTGTCAACTCTCAGGGGAAAATTTAAAATTGTCCCAGGGGTTTGGAATTGAAAACCCCAATAAAAAAAAAACCAATTTTATCTTATTCAAATTTTTATCGCAATTTTCCTTTACTGCATTAGTTTTTAGGTTTTCAACGAGTTCTTTCAAGCTTTCGCGGGCTGCATCACCTTGATCTCCGTCAAATCTTGCTAGTTCCACGGGGGGAGTACCTCTAGGCTTTGGAAATCGGGCGCATGCTGTTTGCCTCGTCTGCTCTGCTCTAGTTACCCTTGATCAATCTGAGCCTTGACGTCCGGGCGCATCGCTGTCGTCTCGTTCAGCTTGTTCTAGTTATCATCCTTGTCGATTGTTGGTCAAATCGACTGCCACCCCCTCGACATCGAGCTTTGGGTAATAGCCCGAGGTGTTCACAGATCTGAGCTTTTTGTGTCAACAGGACTACCTTTTCGAGTTGGTACAGCTATGTTTGTATTCGTGCTCTCAAATCCATGCGAGTCGACCTGATGGACCGTTTTAAAACTGTTCAAACCGAGGAATGATATGGACAGCCTACCCAACCCGTTCCTATTTTCTTCAGTCCCATTATCATTTACTTGTGGCAATCCCTAGGGATGTAAGTCGATGTATTGTGGGACCAAGTCAAAACTCTCGCATCTTGCGTGTTGATTCGTTCTTCTTGCTTAGGTGTGACTTGTGGAGTTTAAGGTACAGAAGTTGAACCCTGATGAGCCCGTCCTTTTCGTTCGCTTGCAGTCCTTCGGTTCATGGGGGTTTCCCCCTGGGCACGCGGATCGAAATACCACAAGTTGTGGTGTATGTCTAAGTTAAGCTAGGGTCTATGCCCTTTTTCGTGATGCCATACAGGTCAACACAATTGACCCGGGAAAATGTGGTTACGAGGCCGTGACCCGAGCTTTACTTAGCAGACAACCACTCGTGTTCCGTTTTTTAGCCCGAGGGAAAACGAACAACCACCGCGAGGGCTAAGTCTTTTGGGGTCTCGTGTGTTTAGTTGTTCTTCTGGTTTCGCTGGCCTTTTATTTTGGATCTTTGGGCAAGGATTGATTGTTTCTGCCTTGTTTATCGCTTTGCCCAGGTAGCTGCATCGCGGCAATGCTGATCGGACCGGAGATCCGTTGGAGGAAGAAGGCATCGCTGGGCATCTCGTTCAGCTTGTTCTAGTTTTCATCCTTGTCGATGATTGGTCAAATCGACTGGCACGCCTCGACATCGAGTTTAGGTAATAGCTCGAGGTGTTCACGATCCGACGCTTTTTGTGTCAACACCCCCTTTTGGCACGCCCAGTGGGACAGATTATACAGATCTACACATTCGGGATGGCTGATCACGCCGATGTCAACAGAGGAATGTCATTGAAGTTTCTGAGGGCCCATCTGAAGATGATCAGAAGCAGGCCATGGAGCAGGCTATGGAGGAATATAGCAATTGTATCTCAAGTCCTTCAGCCCCAGCAGGAGCGGCGAAGCAATTCAGAAGCAAGATCCTCCGTTGCCATAGCAGGTCACGTACGACGCCAACCCTGGTAAGCTACAAGAGATGGTTAATGCCGCTGTAAAATCAAGCTTTTATTAACCACCCAGCGTGCTGTCCAATACTGTCTACAATGCGTCGCACAAACACTCAAAGAAGGACATGCACCTCGATATGTCGGTCTAGCGTATCATCAGCCTGGATTGGCATCTACAAGCCCATCGACGGCCCCAATAGCGTCTTCCACCCCTGTGGAACCGTCCGCCGATGTGGCTACATCACCAAGACCGAACGCTGGCGACACTACCAAGTTCAACGTAAAATCCAGCCGCTCCAACTTTAGGGCCACCCCGCTAACTCAACGGGATCCCCCAATCTGTATCTGGTTCTAATCGGGGCAGGGAGATATTCACCCGGAGGGAAATTTTACGGGATCGGGAACACTCACACCGATGGGTCATACGATGCACAATCGCCCCTCTCCGACATACAATCCATCAGAACTCCAAGTAACCCCCCAAAACCTCATCCCCCACACAAGCCGTGCGATCAACCCTATTATAACCAAACCCATCAATCTCTGGCGCAAATTCCAGGGGGACCGATTCCCCAGGTAATCTGGTGATCAATTTGCTCTAAATTAAAGGCCCTGCCGGCGCATCGCCATGGAAAGTATATGCGTGCTTTAAATTTCTGGATGGTCACCACCCCCAGCTCACATCCGGGGCCCCCGATGTATTATTTTGGGGGGCCCAAATTCACTAGAGGGGCCATCGGTACACCCCGATGAATGTGACGGTTCGCCAACTCCGCCAAGTATGCCAAACTATCCATGGGAAATAAACCGATCATAGCATTCAGGCGGGTCTGCGCCCGCCTACTAAAACATCTTCGGGGGCCGTCAGCTGACTCCCCCGTCGAGATCACCAATATGGCAGAGCAGGACGCGTCTGGGTGGGTAAATTCTAAAGTCATGAAAAGCAATTCCATCAACCAATAAACCTACTCCTAGGACTCCGTACCCTCCTGCATATATTATTCCTTTTCCCAAAAATGGGTACGGGTGCCCGTTTTTCCCAATTTCCCGGGCCAAACACACTCACGGGGACACCCCAAACCCCTTCTTTTTCCCATGGGGAGAAGCTCCCAGCGGGGAAATTGGGTGGATTTTTTCTTTCATGTCGGATCCTTCCAGGTTCTTTCTTTGCCCCCAAAATTTCAAAATTACGGGGCATCGGGGGGGCAATTTCACAATACTTCTTCCTCTACATGAAAAAGTTTACGATTTGGTCACATAGGCAACGTAAGACAAATGGTAGGTTTTGTCAGAGACGGGGGACTGAAAAACAATGCTACTCGGGCTTGATAGGGCACTCTTTTTGGCCCTTTCCCCAAGGGGTTCTGCCACACATCAAGGACAATATGCGCCCAAGATTTTGAACCTAAGTCACCTGGTGCAGGGGATTGCCATCAGGATTCAAAGTTTTTGCCCCCAAAAAACGTGGAACAAAAAGGGTGACCTTCTCGGGAAAGAAGAAGACTCTGGGTATAAAAGCTGAACTCGATGCAGCCGAAGGGTAAAGGATAAAACCTTTTTCTTGCCTTCGGGCCAAAAAAAGACGAAGGTTTACCTTTGACATCCCAAGGCCGATAGGGTGTTTGACTTTTTTTGCAAGAGGGGGGAATCAAGGGGGGCCCCAACCAAGTTTCCTCGGCCCAAGGCTCAAGAAATTAGGTACTCAAAAGCATAATCGACTTCACACAGACCCAAAGATTGCAAATATTCAGGGGAGCTTGCAGTCAAATCGATCTGGGGGTTAAAATTTGAAAATTCTAAGGTCCCAAAAACCCATGAAAAATTGTCAGCCCCCTTTCCCAAAAAAATAGTGGAATCATCAAAAACCAAATGCTGAATCGGAAGTGCCAAAGGGGCTCATCGGTAGACCCCGACTACCAAGTGTCGAACAAAACAAAGGTTTGCCATGACAGAAAATAAGAAGGGTTTCCGATGAGGGAAATTTCCAACAGGGGCCTGGGGGGTAATACTCACAAACCCAAACAAAATCATCGGGAACCGCGAATAAAAGGGATCGGGAAGAAAAAGGGGATCGGAATCTTTAACAAGGGCCATGGGGGTTCCCCTTTTTCGTTTATTGCGGGGAACTAAAACTCCCACTCCGTAACGCCAGGTCAAGGGTAATACCTCCATCGGGCAGGGTAAAACCTTTTTTGGATCAGGGACCCAAAACCCAGGCCCCTCAGGGAAAAAAATCGGGACAGACCGACTGGGGGGGAACTAGCGCCCTATCGGGTTGCCGGGGGTTTTCCAAACTAGGGGATGGCCCCCAATCAGATGCCCATGAGGAGGATTCTCCAGCGTCCCAACTCGGAAAAAGTGCCAACAAGCGGGAAAGAGGGCCCCAAACCCGTCTGGGGAAAACCAACTTTCCCCCTGTGCCCAAAGGGACGACCAAAACCCGAAGAGGAGGATTTAGCGCCACCCGCATGACCCGTATGACATGTAGAACCCTCGGGGGGAAAAAGCAAGGGGGGCCGAAGCGTAAAGATTGGGGCCCTCGGCAGACTAAACATGGTTGTCATTTTCCGATGGGTTTATGGGGCCCCCTATGAAGAGGCTGCCGAATGGGACAATTGTGCTGATCCGATGACGGGTTTTCTTTGAAAAGCCCCCGAAAATGAGAGGCAGCACTTGGGGGTTGTTTGTGAAGGGCAAAGTGGACGGGCACCCTGCCAAGTGTGGTGGATGGGGGCGCTCGATCAAAATAATGCCCATGTCTGTTTAAAAAGCTTCAAAGGGACCAGGGCTTTTCAGCCGACATGAAGCTTAAACTTCAAAAGGGAATGTTCAACCCCAGGGGGCCGATGTGTTGACTTAACCACGGCATAAGACTTTCCGACAATTTTTTTTAATCAGCCAAAGGCCTTAAAATTTGCTCCTCAAAGGGGTTTGGATCCTCAATTCTATCCCCTTCTACTATGCTCAGATCGGTCGGGGATGGGGGACAAATTGGGGTCTGTGGTAAACCCCCACTACTATTGCATGGGCAAGTTGGATCTTATAGCAACCGGGTAAACCCCGGGAACCGGGACAAAGATTTCCCTAAAGGGTTCCGATTGCATCAACCGATCCCATCGGTCCGGGGGGAAAGCAAATGGTCATTCGTCGATGACAAAAATTGGGGGCGGGGTTCACGCTCCGATGATTCTGGGAATCGAAGGGCAGGGATAAACCTGGTCACTTTTTTTATGCTAATTTAAATTTCCCCAAATGAAAGCAGCAGTTCCGTTTTTTGAAGAAAAAAAATTTTTTGTTGGGATTATCAAATCCCTTTTTTGCCCGATCATAGTTGAACATCTTCCCATCAAGCTGGTTAGCCACATGGGCACCGGGGCACCCGTGCAATCCTCATCTTACCCGATAAAGGGCTGAATTCCAAATTTTGATCGGGGCGGGGTTTTTTCCAATCCGATATTCTTTGGTTTCTTTGGGGTTCCTGTTTTAAAAAAAGGGAAAATTCGGGGGCTTGTTTTCGGGAACCCTTTAAAAAAGCACGCCAAGGAGGGCTACCCGATCCCGTTGCCGATCGTATCGCGCGGGGCTGGACATCAGATTATTACTTCATGGAGGGTTAATTTGCTGGGTATAATCAATATTCATGGCTGAAGAAGGCATATCCAAGACTGCTTTCCGATGTCCGGTCACGTTGGCTTGTTTGAGTGGGTAGTCATGACTTTTAGTTTGAAAAATGCTGGTGCTACTTATAGAAAGGGCGATGAATTTTATCTTTCATAAGTATATCGGCACAAAGTTGAAATTTTACATTGATGACGTGGTGTTAAGTTTGGAGACATCAAAAAGCATCTTGCCGATTTGCGGAAGATTTTAGAGTGCACGAGGAGCATGGTTAAAGATGAATCCTAACAATGCGCATTTGGCGTATCGGCAGGCAGTTTTCTGGGTTTCTGGGGGCATCAGAGAGGCATTAAAATGGGCGAAAGCTATTGATGCAATTAACAAGGTAGTTGCTCCCAAAACAAGACTGAGTTGCAATCTCTGATCGGGAAGGTTTAAATTTTATTAGAAAATTTATATCCAATCTTCTGGTAAGGTTAAATCTTTTAGTCCTCTGTAAAGTTGAGAGTCGATCAAGAGTTTATATGGAGAGAAGAGCAGCAGTCAGCCATAGAAGAGATTAAAGATACTTGATATAAATCCTCCAGTCTTAGTTCCACCTCAACACGGGAAGCCTTTCAGGTTATATTTGTCCGCCGATGACGGTGTTATCGGGTTCAGCCTTAATTCAAGAGTTTGAGGGGAAAGAGCGTGTAATATATTACCTGAGCAGAAGATTGGTGGATGCTGAAAACCAGGGATTCGGCCATAAGAAAGTTTGTGCTTATGTTATACTTTCTCTTGCATTAAATTAAGACATTATTTACTGTCGGCCGAATGCACTGTTGTCTGCAAAGATGATGTGGTCAAGTACATGCGTCAATGCCGATTTTGAGTGGACGAATCGGTAAGTGGGTTTTGGCACTGTCAGAGTTTGACCTGAGGGATGAATCGGCTAAGGGTGTTAAGGTCAGGTGATGGCCGATTTTGTTACTCACACTGCAATATGGGGAGCTTTGTTGAGGTTTTCTCCTTGGGCTTTATTCTTTGATGGGTCTAATGCAAGGTGGAGCAGGTAAACGGTATTCTCTTGATTTCACCCCGAGGACAGAGGTACGAGATTTCCCTTGCCGATTATTGCTACTTCAACAAACAACAGGCTGAATACCAGGGTTTACTTAAGGGTTGAGTTACTCAGGAAGTGCGTGCCCGGGGCGTTGAAATCCTTTGGCCCTTTCCATGTTGGTGATCAACCAATTGATCGGGACGTATGAGTTTCCGAAGTGAAGTTTTGATTGCGGTTCATGAGCGGTGTTTTGCAGTTGTTGAAAGAGTTCAAAGAATACCGCCTTGAGCACATCCCAAGGTTGCATAATGAAGAGGCCAATCGCTAGCACAGAATGCTTCGGGATATCAGCCGATTCAAGTCACGACATCGGTAACATTGCCGATGACTGGAAAAGGAGATTGCCGATTACTTGAGGGATCCATCCAGGAAAGTTGAAAGGCGTCTAAGGTTCCAAGCTACTAAGTATGTGCTCCTTGATAATGAGTTGTATTTTCGGACAATTGATGGGGTTTTACTTAGTGTCTTGGCAAAGTGGAATCAAAAGAGCTGATGGGTGAAATCCATGAGGGCGTATGTGGAGCACATCAACGGCATTCAAGATGAAGTGGTATGATTAGGTAGAATGGATATTATTGGCCGACAATCCTTGAAGATTGCTTCAAATATTTCAAAGGTGCCAGGACTGTCAGAAGTTTGGTAATGGGGCAAAGGGCCCGCATCGGCAATGAATCCTATAATTAAACCTTGGCCGTTCAGAGGATGGGCTATTGATCTCCTCGGCCAGATTTATCCGCGGTCGAGCAAGGGGGAAACAAGTTCATACTTGTTGCTACCGATTACTTCACCAAATGGTTGAGGCAATCCCTTGAGGAAGGTGACATCGGCGACATGGTGGATTTCATTAAGGAGACATCGTTTCCCGATTTGGTATTCCTCAGACCATTACTACCGATCAAGGGACCATGTTCACATCGGAGAGTTGATACTTTGCTGCTACATGGGTTTCAAGGTGTTAAATTCTTCTCCTTTTTATGCTCAAGTAATGGTCAAGCTGACGCGACCAATAAAGGAGTCATTAAAGCTTATAAAGCGCAAGATTGAGGAAAACCCTAAAAGGTGGCACGTGGTATTGAACGAAGCTTTGTGGACATATGGGATGGCTTGTCATGGTGAACCCAAGGTCTCGCCGTATAAAGTTGGTTTATGGACACGATGCTGTCCTACCTTGGGAAATTAAAACTGGTTCTAGACGATTATCTTTTTGGGATCATTTTGACGACCGATGATTATATTACTCTGAATGAAAGATAAGTTAAAAGATTTAGCGGGTCATGGTTGGGGGCATTAATTATATTGAAAGAACAAGAAGAGGGTTGCCCGATAGTATGACAAGAAAGAAAAAGGTGAAGGAATTTGCCGATGGCGATTTGGTTTGGAAGTGATTTACCTTAGGACTAAGCTCAAATTTGGGGAAGTGGTCCCCTAATTGGAAGGTCCTTATCGATAAAACAGTCTGCTCCTGGTAATGCGTACATTTTGGAAACTCTCAAAGGAGGGGGCGTTTTCTAGGGCGATAAACGGCAAATACTTAAAAAGATATTACCCTAGCATATGGTAGATGCATATGCCCAGTCGAATGCCGATGAAAAGAAAAATTATAAAACATCAGTAAAAAACAGACTAAACATTATATTAAAAGTCGAGATCAAGTATCAGGTTACATCCGTCCGATACAACAGACATTACAGAAAGGGAGTGGATAACTGATATCGCACGCAGGCGAATTTTCTCTATTTCATCCATCCCCTTTGGGCGTCGGTATCGGCAGAGCCCTCAACCGGCTTGATTTTCTTTTTCCCATAGGATGCTTGTGGGGCATTATGGCTCTTTCTTGCCGCAAGATCCCGATGGAATCGGACATTTGTGTGTTTTGCTGGTTGGCAGCCGTTGTCCCCTCAACCTTTTGCAGTTCTGCCAATGCTCCTCCTTCCTTACCGACAGTCGGGAGATTTCTTGGTCAAGGTTCCCGAGGAGACTTTTGCTTGACCAATGCTTCTGTGCTTCTCATCGGAAAGGGTGTTTGAATTTGAGCTTCTCTTCCTCCTCTTGGTTTGGGCAGCTCTATCGGCAATGCAACAGTAAGCCTCTGGTACTGGATCTGTTTATGTCGAGGAAGATTGCCTGGAGAAGGTTTCTGCTGCATCAGCGGAAAGAGGCTTTGGATATCCTTGAATATAACCCTTGCCGCCGATGAGTCCTGGACGAGTTGAGATGTGTCTTGCAGCAGCAAGGAGAGTAGTTCTTCAAGTCTGGACTTGATTTCTGCCGATAGAGCTGGGGCAGAGCTTTCCTCTTCATCGTCATCGGGGACGTTGACGACAAAGAAAATAGCTGTCCCTTGAAGGCGGCCTTGGCGTTCAAAAATTCGTTCTGAAGGTTTAAGCTGTAGGAGAAGAGGCTGTCCGGGGAAACTTGAGCCTGAAAACAGAGGTTAAAGTTTGCCGATCGGGGAAAATTTTACTGAAAACTTTAGGGGGATTAACTTACCGTCTTAAAAGCGAATCTCCTGCCTGGGACTTGGTATGCTGGATGGTCCCCGCTTCATTGTGGACGATGGGCCCCAGATGCCCATGATTGAGCCGGAGAAGGAGTCGCACCACCCGGGGGTGTTATTATCGGCGCTGCTTTCGACGTGGCGGCCGGGTTTACGAGGTGGCGATGCCGCCCTTCCATCGGCTGACGGGGCCGATGCTGATGCTACCCCCTGCTACGGCGGGTGCTGCTTCTTTATTAACCCCGTCGGTACCGATCCGAAGCCGCTCCGGTTGTTGCAGCAGCTGCTATCTCCTGGGGCGGGGGAAACGTCCATCGGCTATCAGGCACGGAACCGATGGGGCTCTATCAACGACCCGCCGGGGGGTGGGGCGACTGGAACCAGAGGCGGGCCGCTGTTTGCGCATCGGGAGCTGATGGCGCAGTCGGAGCCGATGGTGGAGGAGAACCCGCCTCAGGGGCCTCTTTTTGGTCGGCGCAGCAGCAGGGGGGCCGACCCGCTTGGATGAAGAGCGGGGGGCATCGGCAGCCGGGCCCAGAAGGCGTTTTGCCTGCTGGAAGCAGATGCCGATGACCATAGTGCCTGAAAATACAAAGCGAGTTATACAAGATAAATGTGCCGATGAAACAGCATGTAATCGGTATAAGTAAAGATGAGTTTACTGCATAAATTTGCGTCAAAGCAATAGCGGCAGCCGATGTAGCCTAAGCTTTTGTAGGTGTCGGGGTGGTACCTGTTGAGGCGTGAAAGCAGCCAACTCGGAGCTTTGGTGCCGATGATAGATATGGGGCCCATTATCCGCAGATTAAAAGGCCTACCATGTTACTGATTTGGGGAAACCCATCATCGGCCTGTCAACGCAAAAGATTTAGGCTGATACCGATGACAAAAATAAAGTATTAAAAGTATATCAGATAGCAGACTTTCTGTGTCATCAGGGTGATGTAATCGGCGTCAATCAGTGTCGATAATATGCGAAGACTTGGCGAGTAACTGGGACTTCCACTCTTGCCACCAAGACTTGAACTCTTTTGGGGATGAAGGAGGTTGGCGACCCGGAAGACAAGTCAGTCTGACAGATCGGCATCGGCAGGAAGGGTGATGACTTTTTTCCAGTCCAGATTACTGGAGATTGTCTGCCTAGGTCCTACTACCTTGGAGAAGCAGAGCTTGATCGGCAGTTGGCCAAATGCCAGTTGTCTCGCTGCTGCCGATGGGTAGTAAAACTCATAGGATGGTGAAGCATTCTTCCCAGATCCAAAGATATTCACTGGGATGGCTCGGGGAGTGATGCTGGCTCTCATGATTGCTTGGTTCTCAGGCAAGCTCATGTCAGACAAGTTGAACATCAACGGAAATTGGTTGTGTTCGTCAAGGTATGGCCACCAGGCCCGTTCCGAGGAGGGAGTCCGTTGTAGAACTTCTGGAAATAGTAGCCGAAGTGCTCCGCATCGGCATCGGTACCTGGTAGCACTATGATAGCCTCTCCAAAGTTAAGCGGAGGGCGAGTTGCCGATTCGTCATCGTCGTATCGGTAATCTTCTGATATGTCCCTCGGAATCGTTGGGCAAACAGATCAAACCCGAGAGCCTTGTGCATGTGTGCGTTCAGCCATAGATTGACGAACCACCAAGGGCCTCCGAGATTGCCGATGGGCTCTCCTAGCAGTAGCTTATTGGATACTTGATGCAGCAATCGGTAAACTGATCCAAGAAGATAGCTGCCTAAAGGGAGCCTCGTTCCATCGGCAAGTAGTTCAGCCGCTGGGAGGTGCATGGTGGTCGGGCCGATAGTTTTGCCGCAGAAGACAAACTTTTCTAACCACATGTTTAAGAAGATGGCATGCTTCCGTTGGGTTACCGATCCGGTTTTCTGGTGTTCCTGAATTATAACCTATCCAGCCGCCGATGCTCCGGGTGTTCACTTGTACTCAGATTTTCTGTTGAAGAGGCTAAGCGTATCGGCAGAGGTGATATCCAAGCCGGTCAGCATGTAGACATCGACAAGGGTGGGAGTAGCTGGTCCATGCCTGAAGAGGAAAGCGTTCATGCTGTCGGACTAGAAGTATGAAGCTGCCATCATCAAGTTTTCGTTCCTCTCTGTATCGGCAATTGAGAGCCTAATACACTGATCTAAGTCACGCTCCTGCCAGTACACTTGCTGTGATCTGGCCAATCTCAAGAACCAGTTCTTCCATCCTTTAGTGTGCTTGGCCATGAGCGGAATGTGTCCTTCCACAGTCCTAGATCAAAGCTCTCAGATCTAAGCGGTACCTGGTTGGTTTTTGCGTTTAATGATGAAGGTGGGGTCTGGATTGCCCATTGGACCTAGGCAGCTGAGGTTGGAACCGGCGAGGGGAATCACTACCTTATTGTACAGTTCCTAGGGTTCGAAGAAGGAGGGACGAATCATAAAAAGAATGGGGATAAATCCAGATTTTTGCGGGGCAAAGAATCATGCAGAGAGGTTGGATTGAATGGAGAATGAGTCTTACCTTCGGGATGTCGACTTGGATCGCCATTTGGAGTCAGAGTGATGCTTGGTTCGTCCTTGGATTGCGAGGGGGTACTGTTGCTCGAGCCTGTGTTTCTTCAGAGCAGCCGGAGGTTGAAGACGAAGCCAGGAAGGTGAAAGTAAAAATGGGCTCTGGTAAAAAGGACGGTGTAGATCCCGGTAACTTTTATAAGCCTGCTCAGGGGTATTTTGGGGTTCTGTTTCACACTGTGCAGGAATGTGGAGAGGCCCGCGGTAGATACGCGCGGTGATCGAGGTGGTCTGTAACTGTTTGTGCTACAATCGAGGGATTTTTATTATTAAATTGTAGTTCCATACGTGGGGATCGAGGAAACCGTACGCCTATCTCGGGGGTAACAGACTACAACAACGGCTACAGTGGAGAGAATTTCGGCATGTAAAGTTATACGCTCCGAAACTGGGGGGCATGTGTTGACACCGTTTTTTGACACGTGTCAAATGGACTGAGGCTTGACTGGTCAATGGCCGTTCTCCATCGGCATCGGTAAAGTATGAGCCAATATGGCCGATGGGAGAGTGCTGCAGAAGACCAACTGTGTAGGCTAGATGATCTTGGCCGACGAAGGTGAAGTCTTGCTGAAGCTAACTACCAGTAAAAAGTCATTGCCGATGCCCGATGATAGAGTCATTGCCGACTGCCGATGACGGGGCATTGCCAACTGCCGATGCAGGGTCATGTGCTGATTGCTGATGAGGGGTCATTGCCGATTGCCGATGGAGGATGGTTGCCGATTGCCGATAAGGGCTCGTTGTCGATTGCCGATGAAGAGATGCTGCCGATTGCCGATCAGGAAAACGTTGCCGATGCCGATGGGCGTGACAGCACTTAGCGGCAGTGGAGGATTACAAGTGGCCAAAGAAGGAAGGTGCGGATTGAAGGGGTCTGCCGGTGGAAAGTTTCCATCGAAAAGAAGTGTAAGGAAACTGGTGTCTTGTGCCAGTATTATTATAGTAGTTTGAGTCCGACCCTTGCATGGGTCGTTTATTTTCCTTTAAAATAGGTGTGTTTGCTTAGGAAATAAATATTGTTATCCGGCTCCAGCGCGAGTCAGTTTCCTTTAAAGTAGGAGTTTGTTTTAGGAAGGATATGTGTCGTGTCTTTGTACAACTCTCCATGCGGGAGTATAAATATGTGCCCGAGGGCTATGGAATATGAACAATCCAATTCAAAAACAAACCAATTTTATCTTATTCTACTTTTTATCGCAATTTACCTTCTACTGCATTAGTTATAGTTTTCAACGAGTTCTTTCAAGCTTTCGACGGGCTGCATCACCTTGATCTCCGTCAAATTCTTGCTAGTTCCACGTGGGAGTACCTCTAGGCTTTGGCAATCCGGGCGCATCGCTGTTTGCCTCGTCTAGCTTGCTCTAGTTACCCTTGATCAATCTGAGCCTTGACGTTCGGGCGCATCGCTGTCATCTCGTTCAGCTTGTTCTAGTTATCATCCTTGTCGATTGATTGGTCAAATCGACTGGCACGCCCTCGACATCGAGCTTTGGGTAATAGCCCGAGGTGTTCACAGATCTGACGCTTTTTGTGTCAACAGGACTACCTTTTCGAGTTGGTACAACTATGGTCTGTATTCGTGCTCTCAAATCCATGCGAGTCGACCCAATGGACCGTTATAAAACTGTTCCTACCGAGGACATGATATGGACAGCCTAGCCAACCCGTTTCCTATTTTCTTCAGTCCCATTATCATTTACTTGTGTCAATCCCTATGGCATGTAAGTCGATGTATTGTGGGACCAAGTCACAACTCTCGCATCTTGCGTGTTGATTCGTTCTTCTTGCTTAGTTGTGACTTGTGGAGTTTAAGGCTACAGAAGTTGAACCCTGATGAGCCCGTCCTTTTCGTTCGCTTGCAGTCCTTCGGTTCATGTCTTCCCATGACACGCGGTCGAAAGACCACAAGTTGTGGTGTATGTCTAAGTTAAGCTAGGGTCTATGCCCTTTTCTCGTGATGCCATACAGGTCAACACAATTGACCCGGAAGTGTGGTTACGAGGCCGTGACCGAGCTTATACTTAGCAGACAACCACTCGTGTTCCGTTTTTTAGCCCGAGGAAAGGAACAACCACCGCGAGGGCTAAGTCTTTTGGCGTCTCGTGTGTTTAGTTGTTCTTCTGGTGTCGCTGCCTTTTATTTTGGATCTTGGTCAAGGATTGATTGTTTCTGCCTTGTTTATCGCTTTGCCGAGGTAGCTGCATCGCGGGCAATGCTGATCGGACCGGAGATCCGTTGGAGGAAGAAGGCATGAGCCGCAACCAGATGTGGATGATCTTGGATCTAACATAAATAGGTGTCCTTCCCACCCAACTCTGTAGAATCCATTTACGCATGCTCACATGTTACCTTTTTGATAATAAATGATTAAGCAATGCCTAGGTTTGCATGGTAGTTTACCTTGCTCCATCCTCTACCTTGATGAAACCTTTGCCCTGCTACCCCGCTATAGAATAATCGCATAACTGCTTGCTCTATATGACTACTACTACTACTACTACATAATTTACTATCCTCTTACTGTTGGGATGATGATGTTGATGATAAGGCACGTGGTGCCGGAAAGAGGGGAGAGTGTTGTGTGCGGCTTGGGTGCATGTGGTGAGGGTTTGTCGGCCAAGTGAGAATGACAACGAGCCTTGGGCAAGTCTTGCCGGGAGAGCTACCTGGGCAATCCCTTGATCGTACCTGTGGTGGGTAAATGGACCGGAAAGGAGGTTCCGGGGTTGAGCCTCGGAATAGTGGAATGGTGTGATGGCATGGGGAATGATGAAGATGTCTTGCTTGGCCAATTAGGGACTTTCTGGCTTCTGAGTCATTAGAGATGTTACATGCCACTTGCTTTGACATGGGTAGAAGACGGCTGGACTACTTGGTAGGGCGGTGCCACTACTACTTGGAAGTAAGCGGATTAGTGTAGAGAGGTACGGGAGGATATGCCCCACACCCTCTCGAAGACGGCTGGTAACCCACCGGGGCCCGGTTACCAGGCCTCCAATCTCAGCACCCCGTGCGGTACGTGGAGTTGACTCAGGGCTGAGTGGTAGGGTGGCATCGTTCTAGGCTAGCAAGCAGCCGGTGTCTCGCCTAGATAACGACGGTTATCGATGAAGGTAAGAACCAGTTGTATTGTAAAACACGTGCAGAGTGTTTACGGTTTGATCGATCGATACATAGCCGATTCGTCGGTTATGGACCATGTTTCTGTGACCTGTTCGCCGATAGAGAGTGGTGTTTTCTCTTCCCCTCTGGTTGATTTATGATCCGGCAGTGTGCTCTGATGGAGTAGTGTGCCGCTAAGGTAGGCCCGAGAGGGAGTCGGACCTATCGACCAGAGTGTGAGGTGTGGTGAGATGTGTGTGGTGTGTTGGAATGGGAAAAGGATGGATGGATGGAATGATGGAAACATGATAATTATACAATGATTTTATACCACATAATGATTAATGAACCTTGCATAGGAAGCCCACGCCAAAAATAGGACCTCTTCTATACCTTGAAATGCATCCAATTCCACAAATATGGAATTGGTGGGAATGTGGCACCAGTACAATCCGTACTGATGGACATTAATCAGGTGTTGACCCGGACCCGAAGCTGGAGGTGTTGACTAGAGTTTCGCCCTACACTCGAGTCGGCTGAAGACGACGACGTTACCGCTGCTTTGATGTCCTGGATGTTCCTGGCTAACCCGCTACCCGTCGTGCGTCGTTGTATTAGATATTATAAGTATCTTTAATGTATTTCTTTTCCTCGAAGTTTGGTAATGCTTATCGACTGAATTCTGGGTAATATTGTGGATTGTCACGCAATCCATTATATTACGCTGTGAATATGCAGATTTTCCTTCGTGGAAAATCGAGGATGTTTCATTTAGCCTACTAAATATTAAAGCGAGCAGTAGTAAAGTTGTATTCTTACATCTTCGTACGCCTGTCGGGTCAGCCTCATGGTCCTTGCGGCAGTTTTGGAGACCTTTTCCTTAAGGACGTCGTCGTGGTAAGTCATGATGGCCTGGACACGAGCCTCGTAGTGCATGTCCGACACGAGTTTCTTGCAAACTCGGCGAGCCACAGTGTCCGCGTGGGCCTCGTGTTCTGGCTCGCATCTATAGAAATCCTGCACACATATAGATAGAGACGTGATGTATCTATTAAGTATTTTAAGAATGAACAATAAAATGAGCTTCATCCAAGTGATCCACTTGTCTCCAAAGCCCTTTTTTCCATTATGTGAAGCATGGCATTGTGTTCAATCCTATCAAATGCCTTTTCAAAATCTAATTTTAGGACAACAATCTCTTTTCTAGAAGACCTGAAATTTTTATTGATTTGAATTCCAATTCGACTCCAATACATAGGAGACCTGAATGCGTAAAAGCCGGCGGTCGGGACAACAAATTAGGCTGACATTTTGCCTCTTTATTATTAGGTAGGAATAAATTCGTCAAATTTAAATTTTAGACACACACTTTGTCATCCAACGTTATCAAACAGTTTACGAAAGCCTGGGTGTAAAGTTTTAGGCAGATGTAAACACTCCAGTTGTAGTGGGTCATGCATCAGATGAGATGAGCTACTGATCTTCTTGCCAAAAGGACAGTGACAACACCCAAACGTGCCATCTTTTTTACTATCGGTCCTTTTTCCGAAAGAATATCACAAATAGACCCCTGGCGGAAAGATTTCAGAAAATGGACTCTTGCTCGGCGCCACCATGGCTGACGCCAAGGTTACATGTCTCGACGTCAGGCGCTCTGGCGCCATCATATGGCACGAACCTCGGCGCCATAGTGGCTGGCGCCGAGTTGTTTTCTATAAATCTCGGTTCAAAAGAAATAAGTAAAATATATCCGAATTGTGTACAACAATAAGTTTCAGTTCAATTGGTTAACTTGTGCTAGTTTTACCGGAGGTCACATGTTCAGCCCCTGAGAAGGACTACTTTTTTTTGCTATATATTTTTTACAAAGGAACAAAAAATCTGTTATTATTTGATTTTGAAACAGAAAATAAAAAAAAATTAAATATAAATAATAATAATAATAAATGAACTATATATTTTTGTTGACACCGTTTTTCGACACGTGTCTAATGGAACCGAAGCTTGACTGGTCAGTGGCCGTTCTCCATCGGCATCGGGAGAATTTTTGAGCCGATGTTGCCGATGGGAGAGTGCTGCGGGAAGACCAAGTGCGTTGCCGATGGAAGCTGATGAGCTTTGCCGACAAATTGATTGGTGAAGTCCTACTGAAACTGATTGCCGATGAAAAGTCATTGCCGATGGCTTGCCGATTACCGATGGAGGATGGTTGCTGATTGCTGATAAGGGCTCGTTGCCGATTGCCGATAAGGGCTCATTGCTGATTGCCGATAGAGGGTGGTTGCCGATTGCCGATGAAGAAATGCTGCCGATTGCCGATCGGGAAAACTTTGCCGATGCCGATGGGCGTGACTTAGCACTTAGCGGCAGCAAAGGATTACAAGTGGCCAAAGAAGGAAGGTGCGGATTGAAGGGTCTGCCGATGGAAAGTTTCCATCGAAAGAAGTATAAGGAAACTGGTGTTTTGAACCAGTATTATTATAGTAGTTTGAGTCCGACTCTTGCATGGGTCGTTTATTATCCTTTAAAATAGGTGTGTTTGTTTAGGAAATAAGTATTGTTATCCGGCTCCTGCGCGAGTCAGTTTCCTTTAAAGTAGGAGTTTGTTTTAGGAAGGATATGTATCGTGTCTTTGTACAACTCTCCATGCGGGAGTATAAATATGTGCCCGAGGGCTATGGAATTTATACAATCCAATTCAAAAACAAACCAATTTTATCTTATTCTACCTTTTATCGCAATTTACCCTTTTTTATGCATTAGTATAGCTATCAACGAGTTCTTCAAGCTTTCGACGGGCTGCATCATCCTGATCTCCGTCAAATCCTTGCTAGTTCCGCATGGGAGTACCTCTGAGCTTTGGCAATCCGGCGCATCGCTGTTTACCTCGTTCAGCTCTGCACTAGTTATCCTTGATCAATCTGAGCCTTGACGTCCGGGCGCATCGCTGTCGTCTCGTTCAGTTTGTTCTAGTTATCATCCTTGTCGATTAATTGTCAAATCGACTGGCACGCCTCCGGAATACCGAGCTTGGGTAATAGCCCGAGGTGTTCACAGATCTGAGCTTTTTGTGTCAACACCTCTTTTGGCACGCTTGGTGGGACTAGATTATACAGATCTACACATTCGGCATGGCTGATCACGCCGATGTCAACCAGAGGAATGTCATTGAAGTGTCTGAGGCCGATCTGAAAGATGATCAGAAGCAGGCCATGGAACGGCTATGGAGGAATACAGGCAGCTTTATCTCAAATCCTTCAGCCTCAGCAGGAGTGGCGAAGCAATTCAGAAGCAAGATCCGCCTTGCCACGGCAGGTCACGTACGACGCCAACCCTGGTAAGCTACAAGAGATGGTTAATGCCGCTGTAAGTCAAGCTTTGATTAACACTCCAGCGTGCTGTCCCATACTGTCTACAATGCTGTCGCGCAAACATTCAAAGAGGGACATGCACCGCGATATGTCGGTCCAGCGTATCATCAGCCTGGATTGGCATCTACAAGCCCATGGCGGCCCCAATAGCGTCTTCCACCCCTGTGGAACCGTCTGCCGATGTGGCTACATCACCAAGACCGAACACCGGTCGACATTACCAAGTTCAACGCAGATCCAGCCACGTCGGCAACTTCAGGGCCAGCCCCAGCTAACTGGTGGGGATACGGTATGCCTCCGAATCTATATGTTGGTTCTAATCTGGTGCAGGGAGATGGTTCAGCCGGGAGGAATTCTACGGCATCGGCAACGCAGCCATAGCCGATGGCCCATATGATGCACAACTCTGCGCCCGCTCCAAACATACAAGTGCCATCAGATGATCTCCAAGTAATCCCCAAGATACCTCTGATGCCACCATCGGCAAGCTCTGTGCCGATGCAACACATTATAACCACCGGCAGTCAATCTCTGGTGGCAAATTCTCAAGCTGGGGTGCCGGTCCCCCAGGGTAATCTGGTGATTAATTGCTCTAGAATTCAAGAACCGCATGCTCCAGTCAACTATCAGCCATCGGCAAGCCATATGCCGATGATCTATAATCCTGGATGGGTCAACCAGCCACCAGCTCAGCAGCCTGGCGCGCCGATGTATTATTACGAAGGCCCAACTTACACTCAGAGCGGACCATCGGTACAGCAACCGATGAATGTGACAGTCCAGCCAAATCCGCCAAGTGTGCAGAACTACCCATCGGTAAGTCAACCGATGCATAGTGTTCAGATGACTGGTGTTGCGCCTGCAACTACTACGTATCTTCAAGAGGCGCGTCAGCCGACTCCACCAGTCAACAACCAGCCAATGAGTCGGCAAGAGCAGGATGCGTACTGGGTCGGTAAGATTGCCGAAGTCATGAAAGAGCAATTCGGCATCAGACCCAAGGTCAACACATACTCCTATCGGACTCCGTACCCGCCTGCATATGACTTGATTCCTCTTCCAAATCGGTACAAGGTGCCCGATTTTACCAAGTTCTCCGGTCAAGACGACACGTCAACAATGGAACACATCAACCGCTTCATTATCCAGTGTGAAGAAGCTGCCAGCAGGGAGGAATTAAGGGTGAGATTGTTCTCTTCATCATTGTCTGGATCGGCATTCACATGGTTCATATCGTTGCCTCCAAATTCTATAATTACATGGGCCGATCTGGAGAGGCAATTTCACAAGTACTTCTTTGCTGGCATACATGAGAAGAAGCTTACCGATTTGGTCAAGATGAGGCAACGCAACGACGAATTGGTAGAGAGCTTTGTGCAAAGACTGCGGGACGTGAAGAACAAGTGCTACAGTCTGGTGCTTGATGATCGGCAACTGGCAGATTTGGCCTTCCAAGGTTGCTGCCGCACATCAAGGACAAGTACGCATCCCAAGAGTTTGAGAGCCTCAGTCACCTGGTGCAGAGGATTGCCGATCAGGATATCAAAGCCTTTGGCCTAGGAAGACGTGGAACAAGAAGGTGACCTTCATCGGGAAAGAAGAAGATTTCGGATCGGATGAAGAGCTGAATGTCGATGCGGCCGAATGGGTAAAGGATAAGAAGCCTGTGTCTTGTTCGTTCAGCCATAAGGAGACTGAGAGGTTCACCATCGACATCACCAAGGCCGATAGGATGTTTGACTTGTTGCTGCAAGAGGGGCGAATCAAGTTGGCGCCCAACCAAGTGATTCCATCGGCCGAAGAGCTCAAGAAGATTAGGTACTGCAAGTGGCATAATTTAACCTCACACAGTACCAATGACTGCAAAGTATTCAGGCAGCAGTTGCAGTCGGAGATCGAGTCTGAGTGTATCAAGTTTGAAAACTCTAAAGTCCAGAAACCGATGAAGATAGACCAGCACCCGTTCCCAAACAATATGGTGGAGATCAGTGAAAAGACCAAAGTGCTGACATCGGAAGCTGCCAGAAAGAACTCATCGGTAGACCCTACTACCAAGTGCCTGAGCACGACACAAAGAGATTTGCCGATGGCAAGAAAGGGCAAGGGGTTGCCGATGAGGGTAACAGCGCCAACAGGGCTCCTGGGGTGGTGATCACTCACAAACAGTCAAGGCGATATCATCGGCAATCACGTGAGGAACGGTATCGGCAAGAAGAAGAAGAGCATCGGGAATGGCTTCGACATAAGGACCACCGGAGGTGTCCCTTCTTCATTCATTGCTGGGAGGAAGGCATCAAGCTGCCCACTGCCGATAACTGTCCAGAGTGCAATGGGTACTACACAGCCGATCGGTCAGGTAAGAGACCTTGTTTTGATGATCAGGCACCCAGGTACGCCAGGTCGCTCAGAGAGAACAGATCGGCACATGACCGACTGGGGGGCAAGCTCAGTGTCCCATGATCGGCTCGGTCAGGCGTGTTGATCAGGGGGAGCTGAGGAGATGGCCAATGCTAGAGTGCCCGACGAAGAGAGATTCTCCAGAGATCCCAACATCGAAGAAGTGCCGATGTAAGCGGTTGGAAGCAACACCAACCTGTCTGGAAGACCAAGCTTCCTCCATGGTGCTGTTGACACAAAAAGCGTCAGATCTATGAACACCTCGGGCTATTACCCAAAACTCGGTATTCCGGAGGCGTGCCAGTCGATCTGACCAATCAATCGACAAGGATGATAACTAGAACAAACTGAACGAGATGACAGCGATGCGCCCGGACGTCAAGGCTTAGATTGATTAAGGATAACTAGAGAGAGCTGAACGAGGCAAACAGCGATGCACCCGGATTGCCAAAGCTCAGAGGTACTCCCACGCGGAACTAGCAAGGATTTGACGGAGATCAGGATGATACAGCCCGTCGAAAGCTTGAAGAACTCGTTGATAGCTATAACTAATGCATAAAAAAGGGTAAATTGCGATAAAAGGTAGAATAAGATAAAATTGGTTTGTTTTTGAATTGGATTGTATATTTTTCCATAGCCCTCGGGCACATATTATACTCCCGCATGGAGAGTTGTACAAAGACACGACACATATCCTTCCTAAAACAAACTCCTACTTTAAAGGAAACTGACTCGCGCAGGAGCCGGATAACAATACTTATTTCCTAAACAAACACACCTATTTTAAAGGAAAATAAACGACCCATGCAAGAGTCGGACTCAAACTACTATAATAATACTGGTACAAAACACCAGTTTCCTTATACTTCTTTTCGATGGAAACTTTCCATCGGCAGACCTCTTCAATCCACACCTTCCTTCTTTGGCCACTTGTAACCCTTTGCTGCCGCTAAGTGCTAAGTCACGCCCATCGGCATCGGCAACGCTCTCCCGATTGCAATCGCAACATTTCTTCATCGGCAATCGGCAACCCCCCTCTATCGGCAATCAGCAATGAGCCCTTATCGGCAATCGACAACCATCTTCCATCGGCAATCGACAACGAGCCCTTATCAGCAATCAGTAACAATCCTCCATCGGTAATCGGCAAGCCATCCGTCAATGACTTTTCATCGGCAATCAGTTTCAGTAAACTTCACCAATCAATTTGTCGGCAAAGCTCATCAGCTTCCATCGGCAACACACTGGTCTTCCCGCAGCTCTCCCATCGGCAACATCGGCTCAAAAATTCTCCCGATGCCGATGGAGAACGGCCACTGACCAGTCAAGCTTCGGCCCATTTGACACGTGTCGAAAAACGGTGTCAACACATGCCCCCCAATTTCGGAGCGTATAACTTTACGTGCCGAAATTCTCTCCATTACCACTGTAGCCGTTGCTGTAGCCGTTACCCCCCGAGATAGATGTACGGTTTCCTCGATCCCCGCGTGTGGAACTGCAATTTAATAATAAAATCCCTCGATTGTAGTACAAACAGTTGCAAACCACCTCGATCATCGCGCGTATCTACCGCGGGCCTCTCCACATTCCTGCACAGTGTGGAACAGAACCCTAAAATACCCCTGAACAGGATTATAAAAGTTACCGGGATCCACACTGCCTTTTTACCCGAGCCCATTTTCACTTTCACCTTCCTGCCTTCGTCTTCAACCTCAGCCGCCTGAAGAACACAAGCTCGAGCAACAGCGTTTCTCCTAATCAAGGACGAACTGCAACCATTCCTTCGACTTCCAATGGCGATCCAAGTCGACATCCCGAAGGTAAAACTCATTCTCCACTCAATCCAACCTCTCTGCATGGTTCTTTTCCTGCAAAAACCTGGATTTATTTCCATTCTTTTTCTGATTCGTCCCTTCTTCTTCGAACCCTAGGAGCTGTACAACAAGGTAGTCATCCACTGCCGGTTCCAATCTCAGCTGTCTAGGCCCAATGGGTAATCCAGACCCCACCTTCATCATCAATGCAGAAACCAACCGGGTACCGTTAGATCTGAGCGTTTTGATCTAGGACTCTGGAAGGACACATTCTGTTCATGGCCCAAGCCTACTAAGGGATGGAAAAACTGGTACCTGAGAATAGCCAGATCACAGCAAGTGTACTGGCAGGAGCGTAACCTAGATCAGTGCGTTAGGCTTTCAATTGCCGATATGGAGAAGAATGAAAACTTGATGATGGCAGCCTCATACTTCTGGTCCGATAGCATCAACGCTTTCCTCTTCAGGCATGGACCAGCTACCCCAACCCTTGCCGATGTCTACATGCTAACCGGCTTGGACATCACCTCTGCTAATACCTTCACCCTCTTCAACAGAAAATCAGAGTACAAGGTGAACACTCGGAATATCGGCGGTTGGACAGGCTACATCAAAGAGAACCAGAAAACCGGATCGGTAACCCAACGGGAGCACGCCATCTTCTTAAACATGTGGTTGGAAAAGTTCATATTCTGCGGCAAAACCATCGGTCCGACCACATGCATCCTCCCAGCGGCTGAATTACTTGCCGAATCGGCAACATTTATCTTGTATAACTTGCTTTGTATTTTCAGGCACTATGGTCATCGGCATCTGCTTCCAGCAGGCAAACACCTTCAGTCCGGCTGCCGAGGCCCCCGGTCTTCGTCCAAGCGGGTCGGCTCCCCTGCTGCTGCGCCGACGAAAAAAGAGGCGCCTGAGGCTGGCTTCTCCAGCATTGGCTCCAACTGCGCCATCAGCTGCCGATGCGCCGCCAGCAGGACTGCTCCAGTCCCAATCCCACTAACTCTCCGGCGGGTCATCGGCAGATCCTCCATCGGCTTCTGTTGCGCCAACCACCGGCGGGTCATCGCAGAGCCTCCATCGGTGAGTGTACCTGATCAACCGATGGACGACGTCCCGGCTCAAGAGAGAACTCCACCCGCCACGATAGTGGAGGCGTCGTCATCGGCACAGTCGGCCAGACTACCCGGCGAAGAAACAACCCAACCTTCCGCAGCAGCAGCGACGTCGGCATCGGCACCGTCGACCCAGGTTCCCGATGACAGAGTGGAACTACCACCACAAGAAACTGTCACCACATCGGAGGCTATGCCGGCAACAACTATACCAGTACCAGCGCATCGGCTGCTTCTCCAACAAGGGTCCAGTCATCGACATCCGCTGCCGATGTCCAGGATGAAGCTGGACCATCCAGTATACCAGGCCCCAGGCAGGAGATCCGCTTCAAGACGGTAAGTCGATTACCTTAAAGCTCAAAGTATAATTTTACAATCGGCATATTTTAACTCCCTGTTCTCAGGGCCAGGACTCCCGGACAGCCTTTTCCCTACAGCTTAAACCTTCAGAAGAAGATTGACTCAAGGCCGCATTCAAGCGGACAACCTTTTTTCCCCTTCCCGTCGACGCCCCGATGATGAGAAGAGGAGAGCCCGTCCCCCCCTTTATGGGGCAGAGGTCAAATCAAGCTGGAAGAGTTGTTTTCCCTTTTGCTGCTCAAGACACGTCTCAACTCACTAGGTTTCTCGGCAAAAGATTGCATTAAAGGGAAAACATCCAGAGCCATCTTTCCCCCCCCACTACAAACCCTTCTCCAGGCAATTTTTCCCCTCGACTTAAGCGTCCAATACCAGAACTTACCCCCTCGCATTCCAAAGGGGCCCGCTCAACCGAGCGGGGAAGAGAACTCAAATTCAAACATATTGCCGATCAGAACACAAACATGGGCCAAGCAAAAGTCCCATGGGCAACCTTGATCAAGAAATTCCCCGACTTCAGCAAAAAAAGGAGGAGCTGCTTGGGGAGTTACAGAGGTTGAGGGGGATCTGACCAGCCAACCACAGAGAACCCAACACCACCCATAAAGGCCGCGCAAAAAGGGACCAAAATGCCGATCAATTCTTGGAAAGAAATTTAAAAAGGAACAAATAGCGGATTGGACCCCAGCCTGAAATTGTTCTCGGGGCTAGAAAAAGGAAAGATATTCTAGACACCCCCATTACCAATGAACCTGATGAAAATGCCCCTACTGCAAGAAAACCGTTTACAAGAAAGCATGTGATGCTGATTTTGAAGGGGGTTGCCTCATGCTTCTTGTAGGAACCTATCTACAATGCTTTTAACAATAATCATTCAGCAACATTGATCGTGGCGCTTGAAGTATTTCCCAAACCAACCCGGGGGACTGAAAGGTTCAATGTCTCAAAGGCGCTTGCAGAAACCAGCTGGCGAGGGCCACCTGTGGGGCCACATTTTAATCAAGAGGGTTGGTTACACTCAGAGGTTGGAGAAGCGGGCTTGAAATTGGGCCCCAAGAGTTGGCAACTGATTTCATTCTTGCGTCCCCCTTCCCCGCCCATTAGGAAACTTCATCTCGAACACCAATGCATGGGGCGAGAAGGCTTGAATAAATTTTGGTGGCATGCTTAAAACAGCAAAGCTGATATCAAAAGGCAGCGGGCACAAGCCATGTGATGGCGGTCCAAAAAAAGCCTAATTTTAAAAAGGGAAGCCTGGGGGGAAGAAGAAGGCGAAGGCTAAAGATAATCTCTAAGCCAAACCCCTCCTCCGCCAAGGACCAGCCGCTAAACTAGTTTTTCTTTTAAAGGGGGAAAGGGTCCGGGAAGAAAACTGAAACTTACTTGGAGCCCTTTAAAAGAGGTGGGGTAGTAAAGGTCTCCCCCGGCTTGTACACTTTTTTCCCGTTTATGTTACAGATTTTTTCCACTGATTTTTTCTTAAACCCGGGGTTTTTGATCCCGGGGATCGGTGCCATATTTGCAATACGACAGGAAGGAAGAAGTAAAGCACAAAAGGCAAATTTGTTTTTCCCCCCGCGGGGCAAAAATCAAGAGTTCCCTGCGTTTGAGCGTTGGACATGCAACCACCTCCCTCGGGATTATCAGGGAAATTGAAAAATTGTTATTTCGTCCAGTTTAAGTCAAAACTTTTTGTGTCCCTTCATTTTGATAAGGAGGTTATCATTTTGCGAGTAAAGAAAATAGTTGTTATCTCAAAGAAACATGTTTGTGGCTTTTGCACCCCATTGTGAATGGTTTGTTTTTTTAAATCTTATGATACACCATCGAAATGTAAGCTAAAAGGCCTGGGCTTAATGATTAAAGTTCACAAAATTTGTTTCTTTGTCTTTGGTCAAATAAGTGAGAATCGCATAAGGGGCTCCATGATGAGGTCTTCTGCTTCTTTTGATTTTAAAACATACGAGACATGTGAGGCTTGCCACGGGCAAGATGACCAAGGGCCCTTCAAAAAGGATTTCCAAAGAGGGCGATTTGGTTGGAACCGAATACTAAGTATGTGGACCAATACACGACAGCTAGAGTGGTTTTCAATACTTCATAACTTTTACTGATGATTTTAGAATAGGGATATGTCACCAAATTAAGCAAAATCGAAACATTTGAAAAGTTCAAAGAATTTCAGAATAAGTAGAGAATAAACGGGGCAAAAAAATTTAAAAGCCTTGCGATCGATCGGGGGAGGCAATATTGAGCCATGATTTAGCAATCATCTAAAAGTTGCGGAATTTTCCACACTTACGCCCCTGGAACGCCTCAGAGAAACGGCTGTCCGAGCGACGTAATCGGACTTTGTTGGACATGGTTCGGTCTATGAGGGCCCAGTCAGACCTACACTCTCTTTTTGGGATACCCCTAGAAACACCCCTTTTCCCCAATTAAATGGGGTACCGTCTAATCCGGGGTCAGACCCATATAGATATGGACGGAAAGAGTCCCAGTTTGTCTTTTCAAAGAGTTGGGGTTGTGAATTTATGTCAAACGACTTATGTCAGATAAACTTACACCCAATCGGACAAATGCTTTTCGGGGGATAAAAAAGGGAAACTTGGGGTATTACTTCTACAACCGACAGGGGGCAAAGTGTTTTTTTGCTCAAAAGGGGTTTTTTTCTTAGAGAAAGAGTTTCTCAAAAAAGGGGAAAAAGGTAGAGAAGGTGTATCTGAAGAATTTTCAAGATGAGCCAATGGGAGATACTCTACGATGATGAAAAATTAGCAAACAATTTAATACCCGGAAAGAGAAACACCCCCACAAAACCCACGAAGGTCCAAAACCCGTAGGCACGTGGGGGATGTTGTTGTTAGACATGACGAACCTGCAACGACGGGGAAGCAATGATGGACCCAGATTCCGAGAAAGGGCAAAGTGCCATAATCCGAATAGTTCCCCGGGAGACAATCAATTTTTGGAAAAGGGTTGACCCGCCTGGGGGGTTAAACCAAATTGAGTCAAAGGGGTCTATAAGAAAAAAAAAGGATATGATAAAAACTCACGCTATAAAGCTCGACTTTTTGAAAAGGGGTTTTGGGGCAATTCAAGGATTTGACTACGACAAAACATTCCGCCGGTACGATGCTTAAATCAACCCGGGAAACATTCACAATTGCTCTTATTTCGATTATGAGTTTTGGGCAAGATTTTAAAACCCTTTTTCAAATGGAAATTTGGAAGAGGACGGTAAATGATATACCCAAGGTTTTTTGACCTAAAATCTGAAAAATATGCAAGCACAGAAATCCTTTTATGGATTAAAAAACACCCTCGATTTTGGAATTTTCTTTTTGATAAAGTATAAAAGGGGTTTTGGGCTTTCTCAAATGAAGAAGAACCTTGTTTTACAAAAAAGAAAGTGGGAGCCTGTTGTTTTTCTAATCTTGTATGGGAGACAACTATTGAGGGGAAACATCCATTTGCTTCGAAAGACTTAACTGAAAAATGTTTTTTTTTTTGAAGGATTTGGGAGAAGCAACATACATTTTGGGCATAAAAAACATAGAGATAATCAAAGAGGTTTTATAGGTTTAACAAGAGACATACTTTTACAAGGTGTTGAAAGGTTCAACAAAACAATCCAAGAAAGGGTTCTTGCCAAAGTCACATGGTAAAAATTTCCCAGCGAAAGCAGGTCCTTCGACAGCTGATGAGGGGAAACGAATATAAATTCCAAATCTGGGCAGTTGGTTCCATAAAGATACCATGTATGTACTCGCCCAATGTTCATATGCCTAATGTTCGAGCAGGTACCAAGCCAACCGGGTGAGAGTCCGGACCTTTTTAAAAAACATTTTTAAGTACTTGAAAGGACAAAGATGTTTTTCCAATCTATGGAAAAATGACACCGTTGTAAAGGGTTACACCAATCCTTCCAGACTGACATAGATGATCACATCTCAATCGGGTTTTTGGGTTTTCACAATTAATGGGGTGCTGAATTGGAAAATTTCCCAAGCAGAGACGGGACTGATTTACAACAAAGCCGAGTACTTTGCAGCTTTTTGCCGCTGCAAAGGAAGGTTTTTTGGATGAGGATTTTCCTCTTTAAACTTGGGTGGTTCCAAAATCTGGGGCCCATTGAATATACATTGTGACAACAAGGGGGGGCGATAGCCCCGGCTGGGGAGCCAAAACACCAAAAAAACAAACATGTACGCGGAATTTTTCATCTTATCCAATTTTTCGGGGTCGAGATGAATCAAAATGGCAAGATACATACGGATTTTGAATTTTTGCAGATCCTTTGACAAAGGCTCTTCCACAGCCTAAGCATGAGCACATTTTGAGGTCTAGGGGATTAACATCTAAAGATTAACTCTAGTGCAATGGGAGATTTTGGGGAATATGCCCAAGAGCAATCATGTAGATGTTTTATATTCCATTGTATCCATGATTAAAATGTTTTTTGAATACCATTATAGAAACTATATTGATTGACAATTAGTGAATTTTTTTTGGGGAACTCAATTACCTGATGGTTATTCAATAGTAGCCCTGTCGGCATTCTTGAAACACATTGAATATTAACCAGCAATTATTATTGAGGGCTATTTTTCACAATCATAGACAAGAATGTCAAACTAATTTGGGCACATGGAACATGAGGCTGGACTGACCCAACAAAGAAAGTCTCTTTTAAAGTCATGTACTTAGCCTTTAGACCTGAGTTTGTGGATGTACTCAAGATGTGAAACGATCTACTAGAGACAAAAACAAACGCTACCCTTATGGGAGTTATAAAGGGGGCCCTTTTTGGGGGTTGGAAACAGCTATGAACAAGACAATCAAGAGGAATTGCCCCTCTCTTCGGGAGAATATCACTGGACACTAAAGTAAATTAAAATAAAACAAATCATGGCCATGCTTGGGTTAAGTGAAACCCCCCCCATTAACCCATATATCGAGGGGCGAAGGGAATAACTTGTACATGGTCTAGGTTCTCGATATGAGCATAGCGAACATGGGATTGAACTCTTGTAAGGCCGTATCAACTATTGGTCGAGTAAGAGTACTTGGGCCATTCTATGTATCGTGACCCATAGGTCCCCTTTAAAGGGGGGTTGGAACCCCAATTCGGGTTGGCCCCCAATTAACTGGGTTTTTAGGGTTTCTAAGGGGCCTCCACCGTGGGAGCCTTTGGGACGCCTATATAAGCAAGGGGGGGGTGCTTGAATTAACCCCCCCTTTTTGGCGCCGCCGTCGCCTCCCCACCTCGCCCTTTTGCCCTCGCGGACCAGCATCCGGGGGCGAAACGCTTCCTCCCTGCACGGGGGATTCCTCGGGGGTGCGCATCTGGACACGGACGAACCGCGCAAGGGGGACTTTTAGAGGGACGACCACGCAACTGCACGCCTCTGCGACCGCCAAACACACAAGTCGCTTCCGCTCACCTCGCGTCTAGGGTAATCCCGAAACCCTTAAACAGAGACCTTTTTTATGAGGTCGAAAAGTTTTTGTTTTCCGCTAGCGTAGAAACCTCTACCCACAGAGGTCCCTTACGGGTAAAACTCTGCTCCGGGAAAATTTTATTTTTTGAAACTCTCAAGGGATTTGCTTTTTCTAGAGCTAAGAAAATACTTAAAGAGATTTTACCCTAGCATAGGGTGAGCGAGCCCCGGAATGCCGATGCACGAAATTTATATAAACATTGTAAAAACAACTGACTAAATTAAAATTTTTAAAGTAAAGTATCAGGTTACTTTTTTTTGCCGAACAAAAACATTACAGCAAGGAGTGGAAACTGATATCGCACGCAGGCAATTTGCTCATGTCCTCCATCCCCTTTGGCGTCGGGTCGGCAGACCCCTCGCCGACTTATTTTCTTTTTTTTTTTTTTTTTCCATAGTATAGCCTGTCGTGCATTCTGGCCCCTTTCCCTTGCTGCAGAACCTTATGGAGTCGATAGTTGGGTTCCCCGGGTTTGGGCTCGTCAGATCCCCCAACCTCGTAACCCTCCGGAAAAAAAAAGCAGCTCCTCCTTTTGCCGACAGTCGGGGAAATTTTTTTCAAGGTTCCGATGGAGACTCTGCTTGGCCGAGCCTTTGGCTTCTCATCGGAAAAAATTTTTTGAATTGGGTTTCTCTTCCCGCTCTTGGCTTGAGCGCCCATCGGAAATGCGAGGGGTAATTTTTCTGGTATGGATCGCTTAATGCGAGGAAAGTTCCCCGGGAGAAGGACTTCTGCTACGTCGGGGGGAAAGATCCGGAGTCCTTGAATGCAACCCTTCTGCCGAGAATCCTGATGAGTTGAGAACTGTTTGTAGCCACAAGGAAAGCCCCTTTTCCCAACTTAGATTGCCTCCCCGACAAGGAGGAAGGGAGCCCCCTCTTCATCGCACGGACATCGCGAAAAGGAAAATGGGTTGCCCCGCTTGAATGCGGCCTTGGGGTACATCTTCATTCAAAGGGTTTTAAGCTCAGGAGAAAGCTGCCCGGAGGCCCGGGGCCGAAAACAGAGGAGTTAAAATATCCCGGTTGAAAAATTTAACTTTGAGCTTTAAGGAAACGCTTCCGTTTTGAAGCGGATCCCTCCGGGGGCCTGGCATCTGGAGGGTCCACTTCATCTACATCGGCAGCGGAGCCGAGACGGGACCCTTGTTGGAGAAGCCCATCCGCGGTCTGGTAAGGTTTTTGCCGACGTAGTCCCGTTGGGAACATTTTCTTGGGTGGCATTTCCACTTTTCATGGGGAACCCGGGGTCCGGTGTCGTCCGACGCGCTGCTGCGGGAACGTGGGTTGTTTCTCGCCGGGTATCCCCCGCTGTGCCGTGACGACGCCTCCACTATCGTGGCAGGGGGATTTATCTCTTGAGCCGGGAACGTCGTCCATCGTTGACAGTACATTCACCGAGGGGGTTTTGCAAAAAACCCCCGGGGGTTGGCACAACAGAACCGATGGGGACACCGATACCCCCCGGGAAAGTTAGTGCTTTGGGACCAGGCTTCCTGCTGGGGGCCTTGGCACGATGGCGCGTTGGAGCCAAGCGGAGGAACGCCACCCGGGGCCCTCTTTTTCATGGGCGCAAACAGGGACCGACCCGTTTGGGACAAAAACCGGGGGGCATCGGCAGTGGCGGGAAGTTGTTTGCCTGCGGAAAGCAAAATGCCGAGACCATATGCCTGAAAATACAAAGCAATTTATACAAGATAAATTTTCCCGATAAAACTATGAAACCCGGGAACAAGAAAAAAGCGATTTTCTGCATAAACCCTTCAGGGCAACGACAGCGGCCGTTTACCGGGGTTTTTTGGGGGTGTCACGCGGGTACCTATTGAGCGTAAAGGGCGGCCAGCGTCAGAGCTTTGGTGCCGATACGAAGGGGCCCATTATCCAAATTAAAGGGCCTACCACTGTTACCTTGGGGAAGGGACATCGCCTTCAGGCGAAAAAAAGTTAAGTGCCATAACCGGATGACAAAAATAAATAAAAAAAGAACACAATACAGCTTTTTTGCGTCATCGGGAGATTAATGGGCGTCAATAAAGGCCGATAATAGTGTGAAACGGGCGAGAAACGGCACTTCCACTTTTCCCCCAAAGACTTGAACTCGTGGTGTTTGAAGGAGGTTGGCGACCAGGAGGACAAGTCAAGGTCTACAATCGCAGGGCAGAAGGGGCGGGTGACTTTATTCCATCCAGATTACGTAATTGCCTCCTAGGTCTCACTCCCTTTAAGTACAAGTTTAAATCGCAGTTCCCAAAATGCCATTGTCTCGCTGCTAACCGGGATAGTAAACCGTGGGATGTTGGGGCATTTTCCCCAGATCCGAAGATTTTACTGGAAAGCTCGGGGATAATCGCCCCAGATTTTTTTTTTTCTGGGCGGGTTTTCATCAGTCAATTAACACAGGGGGAACGGGTTTGGTCATCAAGATATGGCCACCAGGTCCGTTCTGAGGAGGGAGTCCGTTGTAGAATTTTGGAAATAATACCGAAGGCCGCATCGGCATCAGTACCTGGCAGCACTATAATCCTCTCCAAAATTTTAAGGGGAGGGCGATTGCCATTCACATCCCCGATCGGTAATCTCCGATATTCCCTCGGAATTGTTGGGCAAAAAACAAACTGAAGGCCTTGTGCATGTGTGCTTCACCAAAATAAAAACCCCCCAGGGCCCTCCGAGTTTCCCATGGGTTCTCCTACATATTTAAAAGAACCTTGATGCAGCAATCGGAAAATTAAACCAAGAAGAACCTCCAAAAAGGGAGCTCTTCCATCGGCAAGAATTTTTGGGGCCTTGGGAGGTCATGGTGGTCGGACCGAGGTTTTGCCGCAGAATATAACTTTTCCCAAACCCAAAAAAATTTAAGAAGAGGCGTGCCCCTTTGGGGTTACCGACCGGGTTTTCGGGTTTCCCTTTAAAGTAGTTTGTTCAACCCCCGATTTTTTTCGAGTGTTCACCTTTATCTTTTTTCTGTTGAAGGGGGGAAAGGACGGCGAGGGAGCCCAAACCCGGTAGCATGTAGACATGGGCAGGGTTGGGGTACCCTCCATCCTGAAGAGGAAAGTGTTCATGCTATCGACCAAAGATGGGGGCTGCCATCAAAAGTTTTCATTCTTCTCCATATCGCAATTAAAACCCCTAACACACTATCCAGGTTACGCCCCCTGCGTAAAAATTCTGTGATTGGGTACCCGGGTACCAAGTTCTTTCCCAGCCTTATAGGCTTGGGCCTAAAGGGATTGTCCTTCTAAGTCCTAGATCAAAACGTCAACTAAACGGCCCCCCGGTTTTGTTTTCCTGCATTGATGAGAAAGTGGGGTCTGGATTTCCCAGGGCCTAGCCTGAGTTTGGGAACCGGCGAGTGGAGACTACCTTGTTGTCACTCCAGGGTTCAAAAGAAGAAGGGGACGAACAGAAAAAGAATGGAAATAAACCCATTTTTTTGCGGGGAAAAAGAACCATGCAGAGGGGGTTGGGATTTAGTAGAAAGCTTACCTTCGGGATGTCATTTGGTTTCCCCTTTGGTCGAAGGAATATTGCATTCGTCCTTTTTACGGGGGAACACTGTTCTCGAGCTTTTTCTTCAGCGCGGCTGGGGGTTGAAGACAAGGCAGGGAAGGTGAAGGGGAAAAGGGGCTCGGTAAAAAGGCAGTGGGCCCCCCGAATTTTTAAAATCCTTTTAAAGGGGTATTTTGGGTTCTTTTTCCACCTGTGCGGGAATGTGGAGAGGCCCCGGTAATACGCGGGTGACGAGGGGGGTTTTTGCAACTGTTTATACTAAAATTGGGGGATTTTTTTATTAAATTGCAGTTCCACACCGGGGATCGAGGAAACCTACATCTATCTGGGGGGTAAAGGGCTACACAACGGCTACAGCGCGGCTACGTGGAAGAATTCGGCCAAAGTTATCCCTCTCCAAATTGGGGGGGCTTTGTGTTAAAACCCGTTTTTTCGACACGTTAAAATGGGCCGAAGCTTACTGGTCAGGGGCCTTTCTCCATGGGATCAGGAGAATTTTTGAGCCGAGTTGCCGAGGGGAGATTTTTGGGGGAAACCAAGTGCGTTGCCGATGGAAGCTGATGATTTAAACGACAAATGATTGGTGAAGTCCTACTGAAACGTTTGCCTGAAAATCATTTCATGGTTTTCCTTACCGGGGGGGTGGTTGCGATTGCTGATAAGGGCTCGTTGCCGATTGCCGAAAAGGGGCCATTGCGATTGCCGATAGAGGGGGTTGCCGATTGCCGAGAAGAAATGCTGCCATTGCCATCGGGAAAACTTTTGCCGACCCGGGGCGTGACTTACCTTAGCGCAGCAAGGATACAAGTGGCAAAGAAGGAAGGTCGGATTAAGGGGGCCCTGCCGGGGAAAAGTTTCCATCGAAAAGAATTAAGGAAACTGGTGTTTTGAACCATATTATTATAGTATTTGAGTCCGACTCTGCAGGGGTCTTTATTACCTTTAAAAAATGGGTGTTTTTTTGTTTGGGAAAAAAATATTGTTATCCGGCTCCGCGGGGTTTTAATTTTTCCTTTTAAAGTAGGATTTTGTTTTAGAAGGAAGTGTCTTTCTTTGTACAACCCCTCCATGCGGGATAAAAAAAGTGCCCGGGGGCTATGGAATATATACAACCAAATTCAAAAAAAAACCAATTTTTTTTTATTCTACCTTTTATCGCATTTACCCTTTTTTATCATTAGTTATACTATCAACAGTTCTTCAAGTTTTCCGGGGGCGCACATCCCTATCTCCGCAAATCCTTGCTAGTTCCCGTGGGGGAACCTCTGATTTTTGGCAATCCGGGCCCATCGCTGTTTGCCCTTTAAAAACCGCTCTATTTATTCTTGTCAACTGAGCCTTGACTCCGGCGCATGCTATCCTCGTTCATTTTTGTTCATTTATCACCTTTGTCGATAATTGGTCAAATCGACTGGCACGCCTCCGAATCCCAAGTTTTGGGTAATACCGAGTTTCACAATCTGACGCTTTTTGTTCAACAATTTTTTTTTAAGTTGCTTATAAAAAAAAAAATTGGGAAAAAGATCGTTCTTGTTTAAAAAAATAAAAATGTACAAAAACCCAACGTGAGGGGGGTTTGAAAACTGGGACCTAGGTTTAATTTTGGGGGCTTACCCGGGTTTTAAAATTTTTTCAAAAAAATTATATTTTTTTAAATTCAAAACCAGATAAAATTGGATAAAAACTCGGCCCCAAAGATCATGGCGCCACCCCCGGCCCCGGGGATCTTGGCCCCGAATTTGTGCCACGTGCGCCCCCACGGTAGCTGGCGCTGAGCTGGGTTCTATTTTGAAATTTTTCGGGTAGGGTCTTTTTTGAGAAAATCTTTAAAAAAAGGGGGCCCAAAAAAAGTAAAAAAGAGGGCCCAAACGTGCCTTGCAATTTGAAAGTAATGATATGTCGTATCCCAAGAAGCTGCTTCCCTCTTCCACTGCTTTATTCATGCCGTTCAACTGAAGCAAGGACAGAACAGGGGCATTTCTGTCTTTCAGTTTCAGGGTCTTCATATATATACGATCTGATGTTTTTAGGATGCAGCGGTTCGCTCGTAAAAGACCTTTTTCTGCCATAAAAGTAGGACAAATTTAAAGCTCCCGTTTTTCTCATGACAAGCTAGCAAGCTATTTCCCTTTTGTTACCTTTTTTCTGGTGATTCAGCTGATCCACTGAAACTTCGTCACCCCCCACCCCATGGGTGAGCAGGACCGGGATTAAGCACTGCGTCTATTTGTTTTTTTTTGTGTGTGTTTTTCGAATATTTTGTTTAGATTTGGCTTTGGACAATTAATGATTCTCATAATTAAGTCTTGGGTTTTCTCATGGCGCTTAAAATTGGATTGAGCGTGTCAATAATGTGCTTTAAATTTTACCCCTGGGGCACAAAATTATTATTAGAATCTATAAAACCGCCCCTGGGACTTTTAAATAATTATATATATAAAATAATAAAAATATATTAAAAAAATATACACAAAACCTTTGAAGCTTGGAACCTAATAATGAATTGGACTTGTTTTTTTTTAGGCCCTGTAAATATATGAAGTAATATTATAAAACCTATAAAAAAAAGGATATATAAGTACATTTTGGCTTTGGTATTTAAATACCCCAACGTTGCGTGGCAATAAAAAGGAAGCAACTTGTCTGAGGGAAAATAAGTTTAGCAAAAGGTAAAACGATGGAAATAATGAAATTTAAAACCAAATTTCTAACATATGAAAGCCCCCCCCCCCCCCCCCCCCCCCCCCCCCCCGCCCCAACCCCACCCCCCCTCCCCCCCAAAGTGCCGAAAAAAAGGTACAAAAGACATGTGTGTTTCTAGTACGTAAGAATAAAAAAAAAATTTCTAAGTTTAGGCAGGTTTGTGGGGGGGGTAAAATCAATCGGATTCAATACCTGACGCCGAAAAGGGCGGGGAAACTTTGAAAAAAACATTAACATGTAATAATTTTAAGACGCAACACAAGACCTTTTTTTGACAAGTTAATCCATGAAGCATCCCTCATGTAAACCAAAAAAAATGTTGGTTTAAAAAAAGAATGCATCGCATATTGTCACTTTATAGTGCCCCCTAAACTTTTCTATCAAATCAGGGACAATAATGGGAAATTTTTCGTTATACAACTTTTTAAACCTTAGAAAGACGGTTCCAACTATGGGTTTTCATTAAACTTTAAGGTTCCAACATTATTTTTTAAAGCTTTCCCTTTTGCTGACCGAGTTGAACTAGCTACTTTGCTGTTAACAAGACGAAGATCAAATACTTGGAGGGCTTTTTTTGGATCCATGCGCGCAGGGGCTAATTGGAAGCCTACAAAACTCCCCACCATCTTTTGGGGATCGCCTGCCATCAACCCCCCTGTAGGAACTTATAAAATGCCAAATAATGACAGAAAAATTTACTGGTTCTTGCCAGGGCGGCCTAAAATAATAAATTGAACTTTACCCCAGTGGATCCACCAGTATCTACCACCGAATTTTCAAAAGAAGCTCCGTAATAAATCCTATACTGAAGCTTTTTTTTTAATTAAGTTAAAATATGAATACCCGTCCTGCTAGAAACCTCCACTTTTCAGAGAAACAATTACCTTTAATTATTTGTTCTTCTTTTTCGTGGATACCACTTTTGTTGAAAAAACCCCCGTTTTTGGGCACGTTCAAATGAGCGATTTTGTGTTGATCAAAGCCGTTTTCCATGGGCTCAGGAAGTCATAGGTCGTTTTGCCGAGGGATGCGCTGTAAGAAAGCAAGTGTGGGCCAGGAACTGGAAGTTGGATTTTTGCCGAGGGGGTTGGGTGGCTTTTTGCCGATAAAATTAATTGGAAAAGTTAACACCAATGCAAAGTTGCCGACCCGTTGACGATGATGCCGATTCCGATAAGAGTGATGCCAAGGGCAGGGAATACCGATGACAAGGGTGGTGGCAAACTCAGCAGAAAAAGGCCGGGGGCAAAAAGGAAGTCCCGGATTAAAGGACGCCAAAGGGAAATTTTTCATCGAAAAAAGGACATAAGGAAACTGGGATTTTATACCGGTATTATTTAGTATTTTTTAGTCCAACCTTTGCATGATCGTTTTTTTTTCCTTTAAAATGGGCGGTTTGTTTGGGAAAAAAATATTGTTATTTAGATCTACTCCTGCGAGCATTTCCCCTTAAAGTCAGGATTTTTGTTTTGGGGAAGGACGAGTCGGTCTCGTACAACTCTCCATGGGGGAGTATAAAATCCCCAAAGGGGCTCATGAATATAAATCATATCAAAATCAAATCAATTTATTCTTATCCTACTTTATCGCTTTTAAACCCTTTTTTATTGCATTAGTTTTAGTTTTCTACGTTCTTCAACTTCGAGGGTTCATCCCCTTTGGGACCCCGTCAAACCCTTGTAAGTTCCGTGTGGGATACCCGAGCTTTTTCCGGGCGCATCGCTGTTTTCTCCAGCCTGCTCTATTTTATCCTACAACTAGTCTTGGCATCCGGCACGCCGTTGGGTCCTTTTTAATTTTGGGTTCAGTTATCGCCCTTTCGATTAACGGCAAATCGACTGCACACCCCGGATATGAATTTCGGGTAAACCCCGGGGTTTTCGCAGATCCTACGCTTTTTGTGTAACACCCTTTGGCACCCCCTTTGGGACTCGATTAACAAATTTATACATCTATCAGGGGTACAACTCCGACTAACCAAGAACGTTTTTAAATTTCCCAAGGCCGACGAAAGATAAAAGGGCGGGCCTGGAGGGGGCTATGGGGGAGTAAAAAGTAGTTATTCTAAGTCCTTCAGCCTAAGAAGGGCGGCGAAGCAATCCAGAAGCAACCGAATAAGGCCAATCCGGAAAATTACAAAAGGGTTTAATCTCTCTAAATCAAGCTTTAATTACCACTCACATGCTGTCCAATACGTCTACAATTTTGTCATGCAATCATTAAAAGAAAAAACCAGCCCCCATTATGTTGTCCAGCGTACATCAACCGATCGAAACTAAAACCCATGGGCAGCCCCAAGGCGCGTCCACTCACCGGGGATCCGTCTGACCAAGCCCAAAACCCAAAGTCCTGAAACGTCTCAAGCTTAGGGGCAATTGGACCGTAAATCCCGAAGTTGAAAGAACTTTCGGAAATTAAACCCAAGGAACACGACCTTTATCACAACTTTTCCCCCTGCAATTTTTTAATTTCCCTCTCCCAAATCGGAAAAGTTCCGGGTTTTTTCTAAGTTCTCGGCCAAGTGAACTCAAGATGGAGCACATCAACCGTTTTCTTATCCAGGGCGGGGAGGCTCCACAAAAAGAACTCGGTGGGGCATTCTCATCACATTTTCTGGACGGCATTCACATGGTTATATCATTGCCCCAAACTCTGTGATTACATGGCCAATTTAAAGAGCATTTTCACAAATATTTCTTCGCTGGCTACATGAAAAAACTTACCAAAATTTTGGTCAAGATAGGCAACAATACGAATCGGTAAAGCTTTGTTCAGAGGTTTTCGAGATTTGGGTAGGAGTTTTACTTTTTACTTCAAGAAGGGCGAATCAAGTTAGCGCCTAACCAAGATTTCCACGCCGAAAAAGGCCCAAGAAGATTAGGTATTGCAAGTGCATAATGCAACTTCGCACAGAACCAATGACGCAAAGTATTTTTGGCCGGTTGCATTCAGAGATTGAATCTGGAGCATCAAATTCAAAAATTCAAAAATCCAAAACCGATGAAGATTTATCAGCATCCGTTTTTCCCAAAAAAATGTGGGAAATGTGGGAAAAAAAGTCTGACACGGAAGCGCCAGGGAAAAAACGCACGGAGACCTAACCCCAAGTAGCTGAGCGCAAAAAACCCAAAATTTACCCCATGAAGAAAAAGGAAAAAATTGCCGATAAGGTGGGAGTGCCAAAAGGCCCTGGTCATAATCATGCACAAGCGCCAAGGGAAACTATCGGGAATCGCATGAAAACGATATCTGCAAGAAAAAAGGGGCACCAAGAATGGGTTTGGGGATAAGGACCCCTCGAAGTGTCCCTTCTTCGTTTTACTGCGGGGGGAAAGGCATCAAGCACCCATGCCGACAATTGTCCTGAAGCAAGGGTCTAAAACTCCAATCTCAGTAAGAAAACCTTGTTTTTATGACGGGTCCCCGGTATGCCAAGCCCCCAGAGAGAAAATCGGCCCAGACCGATGGGGGGGAACCAGTCCCATAAAAAGGGTTTGGGAACTGTTTTACAAAAGGACTGGAGGAGAGGCCAATCAAAGTGCCTGACAAGAAATATTCTCCAGAGATCCCAACATCGGAGAAGGGGCCATACAGGAGTGAAAGGCAGCACAGAGGGGCCCTAAAAGGGCAACAAAACTCAGAAAAGGGGGAATCCAACGCAACGCCAAGGCGAAATTTTATACAGGGGAAATCTTCAAAGAAAAGATAGGCCAAAACGAAGGACAGGATCCCCGACAAAAATTAAAAAAGGGGTCAAATTTCCGATGGGGTCATGCACCTGTCAGCGATATAAGAAACTGTTAAATGGCACAATTTGGGCTTGGTCCATGGGAAAATGTCTTTGAGAAACCCGCCATGATGAGAGGGACACCGGGCTCGTTTGCAAAGGGAAAGTGGTGACAAGCCTGAACAAAGATCTGGAAAGGCGACGCTCAAAAAAATGCCCTATGTCATGTTCAGAAAGCTTGGGGGAAAAGGGGACCAAACTTAAAAAGACGGCAAGAAGCCAAAAAACTTTGAAGGGAAGGTCGACGGCTAGAGAGCCGTATGTTGGTTACCATTGGCAGTAAAAAATTTTTCCGAAACATTTTTGTAACATTTGGCAAAGGGACCTACCACTTCTCCAGGGAAAGGGGTTGGGTCCACCTAATTGTTTTCATTCCTTCACCAGCCAAAGACTTTGCATGTGTCGGAGACAAATTGAATCCTTTGACACCGTTTTTTTTGACACGGTCAAATAGGTTTAAGCTTGGCGGTTTAATACCGTTTTCCCCTCGGGAACGTAAAATATGAGCCAAAAAAGCCCAAAAAGAAGCGCAAAAGGCCAAGTAGTTTGCCCCCATGGGGTGATGGGTGATCTGCCCATTGCCGATGACGCTATTGCCGATTTCCGATGAAGGGGCCTTGCCAATTTCCGATAAAAGGGTCATTGCCGATGAAAGATGGTTTCCGATTAACCGTAAAGCCATTGCCGATTTGCCGACGAAGAATGCCCCTGTTGCGATCGGGGAAAAAATTTTTTCCGAGCTGATGGGCGAACTTAGCACTTGGGGGAGCGGGGGATTCGAGTGGTCAAAGAAGGGAAAGGGGAGGGTTAAAGGGATCTCCCATGAAAGTTTCCACGAGGGAAAAGTATAAGGAACGGGGTTCTTGCCATATTATTTTGTAATTTGATCCGACCTTGCTGGTCATTTTTTTTCCCTTAAAATAGGTGTGTTTGTTTAGGAAAAAATATATTATCCCTCCCCGCGCGATCAGTTTCCTTTAAAGTAGGATTTGTTTTAGGAAAAATATTGTCGTGTCATTGTACAACCCCATGCGGGGGTAAAAATAGTGCCCGGGGCTTGGGAAAAGATAACAATCCAATTTTAAAAACCAAAACCAATTTTTCTTTTTCACCTTTTAATCGCAATTTACCCTTATTAACATTAGTTAAGCTTTTTAAAAAAGTTCTTCAACTTTCGACGGGCTAAAACACCTTGACTCCCGTCAAATCCTTTTTTGTTTTTGCTGGGAGTACCACTACTTTGCATCCGGGGCATCGCTGTTTGCCCTCGCACTCTGCCTATTACCTGACAAACGGCCTTGACGTCCGGGCGCAACGCTTCGTCCGTTCAGTTGCTAGTTATCATCCTTGCGATTGATTGTCAAATCGACTGCACGCCCTCGACACGAGCTTTTTGGGAATAGCCCGAGTTTTCACCCAAACTGATGCTTTTTTTGTCAACACCTCTTTTGGGACCCCAGTGGGGCCTGTTAAACAAATCTACACTCCGCAGGCTGTCAGCCGAGTCGATTAGAGGAAGCATTTGGGGCCGAAACCGACTGAAAAATACAGAAGCAGGCCATGGGGCGGCTTGGGGGAATATAGGCAGTTGTATCTCAAATCCTTTACCCACAGGGGCGGCGAAGCTTCAAACAGATCCGCCCTTGCCATGGCGGTCACGTACACCCAACCCTTTTAAACTCAAGAAAGTTAATGCCCTGTAATCAACTTTAAATTAACCCCACCACTGTTGCCAATACATCTACAATGCGGCCCAAAAATTTAAAGAAGGACACACCGCGATATGCCGGTCCAGCGAAACCCTCAACCGGATTGGCGTCTGCAACCACCCGGCGGCCCAAAGGCGTCTTTCCCCCCCTGGGAACCGTCTGCCGATTGGGTACTCACCAAACCGAACCTGCGACCTACCAAGTCCAATCAGATCCAGCCGCTCGGCAACTTCAGGACCACCCCCGCTAACTGGTGGGGAAAGGATCCTCCAAATCATATGCTGGGTCTAATCTGGTGCAGGAGACGGTTCACCTGGAAGAACTCTACGGCATCGGCAGCACGCCACAGCCGTGGCTCATAGAGCACAAATCTCAAGCCGATGGCAACTCTGTGCCGTCAAAACATTTTAACCGCCGACATCTCCCCCGGCGGCAAACCCTCAAGCCAGCTCCGAAAACCCCCAAGGAAAACTAGTGCAATTGCTCAGGATTTAAAACCCGCATGCCCGGGCACTATCAACCATCGGCAAGTCAAAAGCGATGCCTTTTAATCTTGGATGGGGCAACCAGCCACCACTCACACCTGGCGCCCAAGATTATTATGGGGGCCCCCGCTTACACCAAGGCGGATATCGGACAACAACCGATGAAGTGACAGTTCAGCCGACCTGCCCAATATTCAAAACATCCATTCGGTAATCAAACCCAGCATAGCGTGAGATAAATGTTTGCCCTGCGACAACTGCAAACCCAAAGGGGGGCCCTCAGCCGACTCCGCCAAACATGCCAATCAAACCCCTCGGGAATCAGCCGAGCATACCCAAGACGGGGCCGGGGCAACACATACTGCACTCCCAAAACGCTCACCGACTCCACCATCGACAATCAGCCAAAGAGTCGCAGGAGCGGATGCGTATTGGGTCGGGAAAATTTTCCGAAACAGAAGGGGCAATTTGGGGAACAACCCAAAGTCAAAACCCTACTCCTATCGGGCCCCATATCCCCCTGCATATGACTTGATTCCCCTTCCAAATCGGACAAGGTGCCCGATTTTACTAAGTTTCCCCCCAAGATGACACTCAACGATGGGCACATCAACCGCTTCATTATACGCAGGGGGGCTCCACACGGAGGATTAAGGTGAGACTGTTTTTCTTCACATTTTCTAATCGGCATTTACATTTCAATCATTGCCTCCAAATTTTTTAAATTACATGGCCGATCTGGGGAGCAATTTTTACAAATCTTCTTTTCGGGAACCCCAAAAGAAACTTACCGATTTGGCAAAAGAGATAGCGCAACGGAATCGGTAGAAAGTTTCGTGCAGAGGCTGGGATGTGAAAACAAAAGGGTACAAATCCCGGTGCTTGAGATCGGCAAAGGCAGACTTGGGCCCTTTCCAAAGGGGTTACGCCGCACATCAAGGGCAAGTACCATCCCGGAGTTTGAGAGCCTAAGTCACCGGGCAGAGGGTTGCCGATGAAAGCAAAGCCTTTGAGCCCAGAAGACTTGGGGAAAAAGAAGGTGACCTTATCGGGAAAGAAGAAAGATCGGGCGGATGAAGAGCTAAGTCGTGCGGCCGAATGGGTGAAGGATAAAAGCCTTTTTGTCCTTTTGGCCAAAAAGAACAAAAGGTTCACCTTTGATATCACCAAGGCCGATAGGAGTTGCCATTGCTGCAAAGGGGCAATCAATTGGCGCCCAAATCAAGTGATTCCACGGGCCCAAGAGCTCAAGAAGATTAGGTACTGCAATGGCATAACAAACCTCACACATACCAATGACTGCAATATTCAGGAACATTGCATCGGAGATCATCTGGGCTATCAAGTTGAAAACTCTAAAGTCCCCGAAACCCGATAAGATAGATCACACCCCCCCCCAACAAAATGGGAGATTAGTGAAAAAACCAAAGTGCTGACATCGAGGCCGCCAAAGAATTTTCAGAGACCCCACAAACCCAAATACCCGGCTGACGCAAGAAGGTTTTCCGATGACAAAAGGCAAGAAAAGGGTTTCCGAAAGGTAACAAGCGCCAACAGGGCCCCTGGAAGGGGTGATTACTCACAAACAGCCAAGGGGGTATCATCGGCAATATGTGAAGAACAGTATCGCAAGGGAGGAGACACGGGAATGGCTCGACATAAGGACCACAGAGACCCTTTTCTTTTTCATTGCTGGGAATAAGGCATCAAACGCCCACTGCCGAAACTTCCAAAAGCAATGGGTACACACAGCCGACGTCAGGTAAGGGGACCTTGTTTTGATATCAGGGCCCCCGGGACGCCAATTCGCCAGAGAAGACAATCGGCCCCCAGACCGACTGGGGGGGGAAGCTCGTCCCCGATCGGCTTGGAGGCGTGTTGACCAAGGGGGCGGGGGAGATGCCCAAAGCTAGAGTGCCTGACGGGAATACTCCCGAGATCCCCAAAATCGGAAGAAGTGCCCATAAGTAGTGAGAAGCAACATCAACCCTCTAGAAGACCAAGCTTCCTCCCCGGTGCCCAAGGGTTTGACAAAAAACCCAAAAGGAGGATTTAGCGACGCCAAGACGACCTGAATAATAGTGCAGAACCCAAGAGGGGAAGCAATGGAGGCCGAAGCTAAGGGCAGGGGCCCATCGGGAACATAAAAAAGTTGTAGCTGCCGAAGGAGTTTATTGGGGCCCGCAGCACGATGAAGGAGCCCGATATGGGGCCCAAATAGTGCTGGACCGATGACGGCTTCTTTGAAAAGCCTGCCGAAGAAAAAGGCAGCACCTAAGACTCTTTTGTCAAGGGGAAGGTGGATGGGCAGCCGTACCAAATGCATGGATGGTGGCGACGCAACTATTCCCTATGCTGTTCAGGAAAACTTGGCAAAAGGGGATCGAGATCTGGTCGAAACCGAAATAACCCCCAAGGCTTCGAAGGCAATGTGTTTAAAACCCCCATGGAGCTGAAGGTTTTTAACTAACCATCGCATAAGACTTTTCCGACAACGTTTTTGAATCAGCGGCAAAGGGAACCACAACTTCCCTTGGGAAGGACGGATCCATGCTAATTGTTGTATCCCTTCTACTATCATCAAACGGTACAGTGACGGGGGCAGAATTGAAGTATCCCGGGAAGCCCCTCTACGTTGCATCGGCAGAGTTTGGACACTTAAGCAGACCAGGTCATATCTAGCGAACCCTGGATAAAGATTTCCCTTTAAAGGTTGCCGTTACCTATCAAGCCCCATCCAACACGGTCCAGGAGGAGTCTTTAAAGGGTCTTCGCCGGACGGAAAAATTGGGGCAAGGGGTTCAACGTCCCGAGAAAATTTCTCCCAGGGCGACATCGGCATGGAATAAACCTAGGCCCCACTTTTATTAGTGCAAGTTAGATTCCCAATGTAAACGCAGTTAATTGATTTATTAAAAAAAAATAAAGATTGTTTCCTTGGGACTATACAGAATGCCTGGTTTAGACCGAAAGAAGTTGAACATCGGTTACCCATCCCAAATCTAGTTTTTCAGCCACAACGGCAGCCGGGGCCCCGATGCAATCCTACCATCTTTCCCGAAAATTTAAGGGGAGATTACCAATTAATCGAGGGGGATTCATCGGCAAACCGATATGCCGATTTGGGTTTCAAAAGGGTTTTCCTGTTATAAAAAAAATGGAAAACTTCGTTTGCATTTTTTTCAGGGAAACCCAACAAGGGAAACCCATGGATGGGTACCCCATGCCCCTTGCCGATCTGCTGATCGATCTGCTGTTTGGGGGCCAAAATTTTTACTTTAGGTGGGAATGCTGGGTATAAATCAATATTCATGGGTGAAGAAACATACCCCAAAACTCTTCCGAGTCCAGGCCACTTGGCTTTTTTAATGGGAGCTGACTTTTTGGCTTGAAGAATGCCGGGTACTATCAAGGGGAAGAATTTTATCTTTCATAAGTAAAAAAACGGCACAATAGTTGAAATCTACACGATGACGTGGGGGGTTAATCTGGGACTTTAAGAACATCTTGCCGATTTTCGGAAAAATTGAATCACGAGGAGCATGGGTTGAAAGAGAATCCTAACAAGTTTGGGGTTTGGGGTATCGGCGGGGAGTTTTTTTTGGGGTTCATGGGGCCAAAGGCATTGAATCGGCAAAAATCTATTAGCAATTTAAAAAGGAGTTTCTCCCACAAACAAAACTGAGTTTTCAGTCTTTGACGGGAAGTTTAAATTTTTATTAAAGATTAATCCAAAAAAGTGGGAAGATTAAGCTTTGTCCTCTGTTGAAGTTGAAAGCCACAAAATTTAATAGAAGAAGAGCACTCAGCCTAGAGGAGATTAAAAGGTATTTGGCAAATCCTCCCCTCTTAGTTCCACCCCACGGGGAACCTTTTAGGTTATATTTTTTCTGCCATAAGGTGTTATCGGTCCCTTAATTCAAGAATTTTAAGGAAGGGGCGGAAATTTTTACTTAGTAGAAGGGTTTGGGGGATGCGAAACCAGGTATTTTGGCCTAGAAAGATTTCTTATGTTTATACTTCTCTTGCATTAAATTAGACACTTTTTTCTGTCGGGCCAAAGCACTGTTGTCTGGAAAGATGATTTGGGCAAGTACATGCACAATCCGATTTGACTGGACAAAAGGTAAGGGATTTTGGCATTTCAAGGTTGCCCCAAGGTAGAATGGCAAAGGCGTTAAAGGTCAGGGGATGGCCGATTTTGTCACTCAACATTTCAAATGGGGACTTTTTTTTAAATTTTCTCCGGGCTCTATTCTTCGATGGGCTACATCAAGGAGAGCGGGGGACGTTCTGTTGATTTTCCCCCCAAAACAAGGGTTTGGGTTTTTTGCCGATTGTTTCTACATCGAAAACAACAGGGGGTACCAGGGGTTTTCCAAGGGGTTTTGGGAAAACTCAAGAGGGGGGTGCCGATCCCCGTTGAAACTTTGGGAATCCCTGTTGGTGATAACAGCTGATCGGGACAATTAAATCCAAAATGAAATGCTAATTGCAGCTCAGAGCGGGGTTCTGCATTTTTAAAGAGTAAAAAAAAACCGCCTTGAACACATTCCGGTTGCATATGAAGAACCAATCGTTACAAGAATGCCTCAGGATACAGCCGAAATTTTAGGAAGCACGACACGGTAACAGTTCCGATATTTGGGAAAAAAGGGGATTGGGCCCAAATTTCTTTAGGGATCAAAACCAGGGAAGGGTTTAACGGCGTCAAGGTTCCAACTACAATTTGTAAACCCCTTGAAAAAATTTTTATTTTCGGACAATTGAGGGTTTTTGCTTAGATTCTCAGCAAAGAGGAATCGAAAAGTTGGGGTGAGATCCTGAAGGGGATTGACGCATCAAACGGCATTGATTTGGGGGAATGATATTATTTGGGCCCAAAAACCTTGAAAATCTTCAATTATTTCAAAGGGTCCAGGACGGGCAGAAGTTGGTAATGTGCAAAGGGGACCTGCTCGGGAAGAATCCTATAATCAAGCCTTGGGCCGCAAGGGTGGGCTTTGACCACGGCCAATTTATCCGCCGTCGAGCAAGGGGGGTAATTATACTTGTTGCTACCCGATTACTTCACCAAATGGGTTGAGGGAAACCCCTGAAGAAGGTGAATCGGCAAACTGGTGGGTTTTGTTTTAAGGAGCACACGTTTACCGATTGGTTTTTCCCAACCATTACACCGATCAAGGGCCATGTTCACATCGGAGAGTTTGATGACTTTCTGCAGCATGGGTTTTAAGGGGGCAAAACTTCTCCTTATTACGCCAAAAAATGGTCAAGCTAAGCACAATAAAGGAGTCATACTTATAAAAACACAAGATTAAAAAACCCAGAGGTGGGAATGGTATTAAACGAAGCTTTTTGGGCATACGGATGGCTGTCATGGTGCAAACCCAAAATCTCGCCGATCATTGGTTTTTTGGCACGACTTCCTACCTTGGGGAAATTAAAAAATGGGTTTTAAAGGGGATTATCTTTTCAGGATCATTTTACACCGATGATTTTATTAATCTGAAAGGATGATTTAGAAGATTTGGCAGGGCATCGGTTAAGAGCATTAAATTTTGTATTGAAGATTAAGAAAGGGGTTGCCCATGGTAAACAAGAAAGTAAAGGTAAAGAATTTGCCGAGCGATTTTGGTTTGGAAGTTGATTTTACCGATTTGGGCTAAACTCTAAATTGGAAATGGTCCCCTAATTGGGAAGGTCCTTACGGTAAAACAGTCTGCCCTGTAACGCGTACATTTTGGAAACCCCGAGGGGGTGGCTTTTCAGGGATCAACGGCAAATACTTAAAGAGAATTACCCACGATGGGGAATGCATAAGCTATGAGTGCCATAAAAGAAAACTTTTTAAAAAAAAATCGGTAAAAACAAACTACGTTATATTACAAACAAAATCAAGTACAGGGTACATTCTTGTCGATACAACAGGCATAGAATAAGGGGGGATAAGTTTATCGCACGCAGGCAAATTTTTTCTAACCGTCTATCCCTTGGGGTCAGCACGGCAAGCCCTCAACCGGCTTGATTTTCTTTTTTTCCCCGAAAAATTTTCCGAGCGAAATGATCCTTTCTTGCTGTAAAGCCCCCCATGGATCGACATTGGGGTCTTTTGTTGATTGGGACGTCAAACCCACCTTCGACCTTTTGCAACTCTGCCGCGCTCCCCCTCCTCGCCACAGTCGAAGATTTTCCCGGCAAGTTGCCGATGGGAAATTTTGCTTGACCGAGCTTTTGTGCTTCTCACGGCAAGGCTTTAAATCTGAGCTTTCTCTTTCCCGCTCTTGGCTTGGCTGCTCTAATCCCCGGGAAAGCGACGAGTAAGCCCTGGAATGATTTTTTGACGTCAATGGAAGCTGCTTGGAGGATTTTCTGCGCACGGGGAAAGAGCTTTGGGTATCTTTTTAATATGGTTCTTTGCCGCCGATGGTCTTGGGGCGATTTTAAGGTGTCTTTCACAGCAGGGGAAGCAATTCTTTTAGTCTGGACTTGATTCCCCGATAGACCGGGTGGGGCTTTTCCCCTTCGCTCACAGGAAAATTTGACGGCAAAGGAAAACATGCGTCCGCTTGAAGCGACCTTTGGGGCCTCTTCTTCTGAAGATTAACTGTAGGAGAAGAGGCGTCCGGGAACGGGCCTGAAAACAAAGGGGAAAATAAACCCATTTCAAAAATATCTTGAGCTTTTAAGGGGAAACTACTTTCCGCTTTAAACGGACTCTTTCCTGGGACCTTTTCTGCGGGCGTCCGGGTTCACTTTAACACGGGGGAGATCCGATGACTGACCCCTTTTTGGGAAAGGGGGGCCGACACCGTTGTGCAGTATAGCTGCGGGCCCCGCGCCCCGATTTACGGACTTGTGGCGGGTTCCTTCCGACATCGGGGACCGGGGGTTACATGCCGAGCGACTCGCTGCTACTCCCCGCAGGAGGTGAGTTGTTCCCTTCGCCGGAGACCCTGAGTCAATGGTGCCGACCGACGACCCGCCACGGGAAGGGGCTGTTTCTTCATTTAGCCCGCCGGTACCGATGCCGATGTCGCTTTGGCCCGGTGCCAAAAAATTGTCTCCCCGGCCAGGGGGTCATCCACGTTGATCGGGCACAGAAGCCGATGGGGGTTCTGCCGATGACCCGCCGGGAGGGGTGCGACTGGGACCGGAAGCATTTTTTTTGGCGACGCATCGGCACTGGTGGGCAGAGGGGCCGATGGTGGAGAGAACCCCTCAAGCGCCTCTTCTTTGTCGGCGCAGCCGGGACCGATCCTTTGGGCGAAAACTGGGGGGGAGCAACAGGGGGGAAAACAGTTTTATTTTGGTACAGGCAAAGACTTTTTCCCTTGACGCTGGAGATTTGCCGGGCTTATTACCCGGGAACACAACTTGATCGGCAGCTGGCCAAAGCCATTTGTCTCCCCGCTGCCGAGGGGTAGAAACTCGTACGCGGGGGGGTTTTTTCTTCCCAAACCCAAAATGTTTCCCCGAGAGACTCGGGGAGTGATGTGGCCCTCAAAATTCTTGGTTCTGGGCAAGTCATATCACCAAGTTAACAGCATGGGAACGGTTCTGTTCACAAGAACACCACCAAACCGTTCGGGAGGGGCCGTTTAAACCTCGGGGAAAAATACCGAATGCTCTACATGGGGATCGGTACCCGGGCATTAGACCTTCCCCAAAAGTTGAGGGGAGCCGAGTTGCCATTTCAACATAGGGTAACTTCTGAAGTCCCCGGGAATTTTTTTGGGCAAATAGGTAAACCCCGGGGGCCTTTGCAATGTGCTTCAACCAAGGTTAAGAACCCCCAGGGGCCCCGAGATTGCCGGGGGCTTCCCAGCAGTTAGGGGTATTTGGGTGCAGCAATGGGGAAAACGACCCGAGGGTACCGCCAAAAGGGGCCCTTTGTGTCTTGGCAACTTCGGCCCAGGGGGGTCAGGGGGGGGCCATGGTTTTTCCACAGAAGACAAATTCTCAAAACCACAGTTTTAAGAAGATGGCAGCCCCGTTGGTTCCCGATCCTTTTCGGGTTTTTCTTAAAATTAAACCCGTCCCCGCCGATACTGGGGGGGTTTTCCCCTTGCCCCTTTTCTTTAAACAGCAACGTATGGGAAGGTAATACCAAAGCTCAGCTTAGACATGGGGAAGGGGGGGAGTAGCCCCACCTGAAAGGAAACTTCATAGGGGACAAAATTAACTCATCTAAATTTTTCCCATTCCCTCTCATGGGAAAATTAGAGCCAATGCTTTTAAACACGCTCCTGCCATATACTTCGTGCCCCGGTAATTAAAGAACTTTTTTCCATCCTTTGTGGTTTGGGGGCCTGGGGGAATGTTCCTTCCCACAATCAAAAAAAGCTCCATCTAACGGAACCCGGTTTATTTCTGCTTTAAATGAGGGGGGGGTTGGGTTTTCCCCTTGGGCCCAAGCGCCAGGTTGGAACCAGCGAGAGGAATAATGATTTTGACAATCCTAGGGGGCGAAAAAAAAGGGGAACAGAGGGGAAAAAGGGGAAAAAACCCTTTTTTTTCGGAGAAAAGAATTTCAAAAGGGTTGGGTTGGATGGAAAAAGGCTTTCCCCCCCGGGGGTTTTAATTGGTGCCTTTGAGCCCGGGGAAAATCTTATTCGCCTTGGGGTCGAGAAATCTTTTTGTCAGCCGTGTTCTTCAGGAACCAGGGGTTGGAAAAAAGGCGGGGAAAGGGAAAGTGAAAATGGGCTCGGGGAAAAAGGCAAGTATCCCGTAACTTTTAAATCCGTTCAGGGCCTTTGGGGTTCTGTTCCCCCCTGTGCAGGGAAATTAGCTGCCCCGGTAGTCGGGGGGATCGGGGGGTCGTAAAATTCATGCTACAAATGAGGGATTTTATTATTAAAAAAAAGTTCCACATGCGGGGATCGAGGAAACCGTACGCCTATCTCGGGGGGAACGGCTACAGCAACGGCTACAACAACGGCTACAGTGGAGAGAATTTCGGTACGTAAAGTTATACGCTCCGAAACTGGGGGGCATTTGTTGACACCGTTTTTCGACACGTGTCAAATAGGTTGAAGCTTGGCTGGTTAATGACCGTTCTCCATCGGCATCGGTAAAATATGAGCCAATATTGCCAATGAAAGAATGCTGCAAAAGGCCAAGTATGTTGCCGATGGAGGCTGGATGTTGGTGATCTTGCCGATTGCCGATGAGCTGCTATTGCCGATTGCCGATGAAGGGGCCTTGCCAATTGCCGATAAAGGATCATTGCCGATGAAAGATGGTTGCCGATTACCGGTAAAGCTCATTGCCGATTGCCGACGAAGAGATGCTGCCGATTGCTGATCGGAAAATATTACCGATGCCAATGGGCGTAACTTAGCACTTGGCGGTAGTGGAGGATTACGAGTGGTCAAAGAAGGAAGGTGCGGATTAAAGGGATCTGCCGATGGAAAGTTTCCATCGAGAAGAAGTATAAGGAAGCTGGTGTTCTGTGCCAGTATTATTATAGTAATTTGAGTCCGACTCTTGCGTGAGTCATTTATTTTCCATTAAAATAGGTGTGTTTGTTTAGGAAATAAATATTATTATCCGGCTCCTGCGCGAGTCAGTTTCCTTTAAAGTAGGAGTTTGTTTTAGGAAAAATATGTGTCGTGTTATTGTACAACTCTCCATGCGGGAGTATAAATATGTACCCGAGGGCTATGGAATAGATAATCAATCCAATTCAAACCAAACCAATTTTATCTTATTCTACCTTTTATCGCAATTTACCCTTATTATGCATTAGTTATAGCTTTAACGAGTTCTTCAAGCTTTCGACGGGCTGCATCACCTTGATCTCCGTCAAAATCCTTGCTAGTTCCGCGTGGGAGTACCTCTAGGTTTTGGCAATCCGAGCGCATCGCTGTTTGCCTCGTCTAGCTCTGCTCTAGTTATCCGTGATCAATCTGAGCCTTGACGTCCGGGCACATCGTTGTCGTCTCGTTCAGTTTGTCATAGTTATCATCCTTGTCGACTGATTGGTCAAATCGACTGGCACGCCCTCAACATCGAGCTTTGGGTAATAGCCCGAGGTGTTCACAGATCTGACGCTTTTTGTGTCAATAAAGTCGTCCAAAGTGAAGCCCCATCGACCGTTGTGTCGGCAGAATCGGAAACTTATGAGCAAACCAGGTGCATATCAGGTGAAGCTTGGGACATAGAGTTCCTATGAGTTGCCGATTACCGCATTACACCGATCCAACCAGTCTTTCCTGAAGAAGAGTTTTAATGGATCGGTTCGCTGACGATGGAAAATTGGGGCAGGGTTTCACATCCGCTGATGATTTATTCGAGATAGACATCGGCGATGGAAGTATACCTAGGCCTACTTTTATTAGTGCTAAATGAGATTCCCAATGTAAACAACAATTGACTGATTTATTAAAGGAATACAAAGATTGTTTTGCTTGGGATTATACAGAAATGCCTGGTTTATACTGATCGATAGTCGAACATCGGTTACCTATTAAGTCCGGTTTCCAACCACATCGGCAACCTGCGTGCCGATGCAATCCTACTATTTTACCTGACATTAAGGCTGAGATTACAAAGTTAATCGAAGCTGGATTTATTCGGCAATGCCGATGTGCCGAATGGATTTCTAATGTGGTTCCTGTTTATAAGAAAAATGGAAAACTTCGTGTTTGTATTGATTTCAGGAATCTCAACAAGGCCACGCCGATGGATGGCTACCCGATGCCCATTGCCGATCTGCTGATTGATGCTGCTGCTGGACATCAAATCATTAGCTTCATGGACGGTAATGCTGGATATAATCAGATATTCATGGCTGAAGAAGATATATCCAAGACTACTTTCTGGTGTCCAGGTCATGTCGGTTTATTTGAATGGGTTGTCATGACTTTTGGCTTGAAGAATGCCGGTGCTACTTATCAGAGAGCAATGAATTTTATCTTTCATAAGTACATCGGCACGATAGTTGAAATCTACATTGATGATGTGGTGGTTAAGTCCGGAGATTTTGAAAAGCATCTTGTCGATTTGTGAAAAATCCTGGAATGCACAAGGGAACATGGGCTCAAGATGAATCCTAACAAGTGTGCATTTGGCGTATCGGCAGGTCAGTTTCTGGGTTTTATGGTGCATCAGAGAGGCATTGAGATCGGCAGGAAATCCATTGATGCAATTAACAAAGTGACTGCTCCTACAAACAAGACTGAGCTGCAATCCTTGATCGGCAAGATTAACTTCATCAGAAGATTTATATCTAACTTATCTGGTAAGATTAAATCTTTTAGTCCATTGTTGAAACTGAAGGCCAATCAAGAGTTTACATGGAAAGAGGAACAACAGTTAGCCTTGGAGGAGATCAAGAAATATTTGGTGAACCCTCTAGTCTTGGTTCCACCTCAACACGGGAAGCCTTTCAAGTTGTATTTGTCTGCCGATGACAGTGTTATCGGGTCGGCCTTAATTCAAGAGTTTGAAGGGAAAGAACGTGTAATATATTATCTGAGCAGAAGGTTGGTGGATGTTGAGACCAGGTATTCGGCCATAGAGAGATTGTGCTTATGTTTATATTTCTTTTGCATCAAATTGAGGCATTATTTATTGTCGGTTGAATGTACTGTTATCTGCAAAGATGACGTGGTTAAGTATATGCTGTCAATGCCGATATTAAGTGGAAAAATCGGCAAATGGATTTTGGCGCTTTCAGAGTTTGATCTGAGGTATGAATCGGCTAAGGCAGTTAAAGGTCAAGTGATGGCCGATTTTGTTACTCAGCATTGCAATGTGGTAAGCTCTGTGGAGATTGCTCCTTGGACATTATTCTTTAATGGATCTACGTGCAAGGACAGAGCAGGTATCGGTATTCTCTTGATTTCACCCCGAGGACGGAAGTATGAGATCTCGTTGTCGATTGTTGCTACTTCAACAAACAATCAGGCTGAGTACCATGCTCTATCAAAGGGGTTGGAGTTACTCAGGGAGGTACGTGCCAATGCTGTTGAGATCTTCGGTGATTCTATGTTGGTAATTAACCAATTGATTGGAACATATGAATGCCGAAGTGAAGCTTTAATTGCAGCCCATGAAAGGTGTTTGCAGTTATTAAAAGAATTCAGAGAGTACCGTCTTGAGCATATTCCTAGATTGCATAATGAAGAGGCCAATCGGTTAGCACAGGAAGCTTCAGGGTATCAGCCGATTCAAGAAGTCATGACATCGGTAAAAGTTGCCGATGACTGGAAAAAGGAGATTGCCGATTACTTAAAGGATCCGTCTAAGAAGGTTGAAAGACGCAAGGTTCCAAGCCACTAAGTCGACTTGGATTGCCATTGGAGTCGAGGGAGTGCATGCGATTCGTCCTTGGATTGCGGAGAAGGACTGTTGCTCGAGCTTGTGTTCTTCGGAGGCGCCGGAGGTTGAGGATGAAGGCAGGGAGTGTGAAAGTGAAAATGGACTCGGGGTAAAAAGTAGTGTGGATCCCGGTAACTTTTATAAGCTTACCCAGGGGCATTTTGGGGTTCCGTTTCACACCGTGCAGGAATGTGGCGAGGCCCGCGGTAGATACGCACGGTGATCGAGGTGGTCTGCAACTGTTTGTGCTACAATCGAGGGATTTTATTATTAAATTGCAGTTCCACACACGGAGACCAGGAAACCGTGCATCCATCTCAGAGGTAACGGCTACAGTGGAGAGAATTTCGGCACGTAAAGTATTGTAGATCCCGAAACTGGGGGGCATGTGTTGACACCGTTTTTCAACACATGTCAAATGAGCTAAGGCTTGACTGGTCAGCGGTCGTTTTCCATCGACATCGGTAAAGTAGCCAATATTGCCGATGGGAGTGTTGCGGGGAGGCCAAGTGTGCTGCCGATGGAGACTGGATGGTCCTTGCCGACAAAGGTTAATTGGTGAAAAGCTTAAGCTATGAAGTTGCTGATGCCGATTGCCGACAAAGAGGTATTGCCGATTGCCGATGAGGGGTCATTGCCAACTACCGATGAAGGGTGGTTGCCGATTGCCGATAAGGAGGCATTGCTGATTGCCGATAAAGAGTGGTTGCCGATTGCCGATAGGGGTTGATTGGTGAAAACAGTTCAGTGCAAGGTTGCCGATCGGGAAGTGTTGCCGATGTTGATGGGCATAGGTGCCGATGAGTACAAGGTGACTTAACGCTTGGTGTCAGAAGACTACAGGTGGCCAGAGAAGGAAGTCGCGGATTGGAGGGGTCTGCCGATGGAAAGTTTCCATCGAAGAGGAGTATAAGGAAACTGGTGTTTTGTACCAGTATTATTATTATAGTAGTTTGGGTTCGACTCTTGCATGAGTCGTTTATTTTCCTTTAAAATAGGCGTGTTTGTTTAGGGAAATAAATATTATTGTTTTAGAACCGACTCCTGCGTGAGTCAGTTTCCTTAAAATTAGGAGTTTGTTTTAGGAAGGATACGTGTCGTGTCTTTGTACAACTCTCCATGCGGGAGTATAAATATGTGCCCGAGGGCTACGAGAAAGACAATCAATCCAATATCAAACAAACCAATTTTATCTTATTCTACTTTTTATCGCAATTTACCCTTTTTGCATTAGTTTTAGTTTATCAACGAGTTCTTTCAAGCCTCGACGGGCTGCATCATCTTGATCTCCGTCAAACCCTTGCATGTTCCGCGTGGGAGTACCTCTGAGCTTTGGCATTCCGGGCACATCGCTGTTTGCCTCGTTCAGCTCTGCTCTAGTTACCCTTGATCAATCTGAGCCTCGACATCCGGGCGCATCGCCGTTGTCTCGTTCAGTTTTGTTCTAGTTATCATCCTTGTCGATTGATTGGTCAAATCGACTGGCACGCCTCCGGAATACCGAGCTTTGGGTAATAGCCCGAGGTGTTTGCAGATCCTGACGCTTTTTGTGTCAACAGCTCCTTGACGATGAATTGTATTATCGGACAATTGATGGAGTCTTGCTCAGATGCCTTAGTGAAGAGGAATGAAAGGAGTTGATGGGCGAAATCCATGAAGGTGTGTGTGGAGCACATCAATCGGCATTCAAGATGAAGTGGATGATTAGGCGGAATGGATATTATTGGCCGACAATTCTTGAAGATTGCTTCAAATATTTCAAAGGGTGCCAAGATTGTCAGAAATTTGGTAATGTCCAGAGGGCACCTACATCGGCGATGAATCCTATAATCAAGCCTTGGCCGTTTAGAGGATGGGCTATTGATCTCATCGGCCAAATTTATCCGCCATCGAGTAAGGGGCATAAGTTTATACTTGTCGCTACCGATTACTTCACTAAATGGGTTGAGGCGATTCCTTTGAAGAAGGTGACATCGGCAAACATGGTGGATTTTGTTAAAGAACACATTGTTTACCGATTCGGTATTCCTCAAACTATTACTACCGATCAAGGAACCATGTTCACATCGGGAGAGTTTGAAGAATTTGCTGCTAGTATGGGGTTCAAGGTGTTTAACTCTTCTCCTTATTATGCTCAAGCCAACGGTCAGGCTGAAGCGACTAATAAGGGAGTTATTAAACTTATCAGACGCAAGATTGAAGAGAACCCTAGAAGGTGGCATGTGGTGTTGAATGAAGCCCTGTGGTCGTATCGGATGACTTGTCATGGTGCAACCAAAGTTTTGCCGTATCAGTTGGTCTATGGACACGATGCTGTCCTGCCCTGGGAAATTAAAACTGGTTCTAGGAGATTATCTTTTCAAGATCAATTGATGACCGATGATTACGCTACTCTTATGAAAGATGAGTTAGAAGATTTAGTAAGTCATCGGTTAAGGGCTTTGATCAGTATTGAAGAAAACAAGAGAAGGGTTGCCAGATGGTATGACAAGAAAGTAAAGGTAAAGGAATTTGCCGATGGTGATTTGGTTTGGAAGTTGATTTTACCGATTGGGACTAAGAGTTCTAAGTTTGGAAAATGGTCTCCTAATTGGGAAGGTCCTTATCGGATAAAGCAGACTGCTCCTGGCAATGCCTATATTTTGGAAACTCTCGAAGGAGTTGCATTCCCTAGACCGATCAACGGCAAATACTTAAAGAAATATTACCCTAGTATTTGGGTAGATGCATAAAATGCTCAGTTGAGTGCCGATGGAAAGAGAAGTTATATAAACATCGGTAAAAGTTGTACTGACATTACATAGCAGAGCAAAATCAAGTATCAATGTTATAGTTGCCGATATAATGAATTGTAATAAATTACAACAAGGATTGGATAACTGATATCGCACGCAGGCGAATTTGTTCTATTTCCTCCATCTCCTTGGCATCGGCAGAGCCCTCGACTGGCTTCATTTTCTTCTTCAATAAAATGGCTTGTCGGGCATCAGCTATTGGCAAATGCTTGGCCGATGCAACAAGGCATGTCGAGTGTCAATCAGCCTGCATCGGCTGTAGCTGCTCAACCTACGGTGGCTGCAAATCATCCCAGGATACAAGAGTTGCAAGAGTCATCTGGTTCTCAGCCATCGGTGAATTCTTGGCCGATGCGACAAGGCATGCCAGGTGCCAATCAGCCTGTATCGGCAATAGCTGCTCGGCCTATGGTACCCGCAAGTCGAGACTATCATCCGAGTGTACAGGGGCTGCAAGAGTCAGCTAGTTATCAGCCACCGGTAAGCCATGTGCCGATGACGCCTAATGCAGGTTGGATCGATCAATTGCCGATTCAGCAGCAATATGTGCAGCCTGAACACCAAGTGGCAGGAGTTCCGCGGCACCCAGCGAGTCTTCCAAGTGAAGTATCGGTACATCAACCGATAAGTACTACACTGCAATACTCGCAAGAAAAAGTGTACGATGAGACGTCGGTACAGAAACCCAATGAATGCAATAAATGTAACGCCACAACACAAGCTAGCAACTGTGCAAAATTACTCATCGGCAATACAGCCGATGCATGGTGTTATCATGACTGGTACTGTGCATGCTCCTAACACTTCGAGTACTTTGACGTCGAAGCCTGAAATATATCAACCTACTCAACCAGTCGATGTTCAAAGTTGCCCATCGGCCAATCAGCCAATGCACAATATTCAACAGACCGATGCTCCGACTTGCTCACCACGGAGATATGAAGAGGTACATCAACCTGCTCGGTCAGTTGATGAGTCTGCGCATCGGCAAAATCAAAACGCAAGGGTGTTTTCGACCGAGGAAATAGGAGTTTTAGACTCGGACGGAGAACCAAGTATTAGCGATGCTGAATTGGAAAGTTTCACCTGTGATATTGCCGAGGCCGATCGGGATGTTAAATCGTTCGAGCCCAAGAGGACTTGGAGTGCAAAGGTGTTGTTCGTTGGACGAGGGGGCTCCGAGTCAGATGAGGAAGCGAACATTGGCACTTCTAGATGGGTAAAGGATGAGGAGCCGGTACCTTGTGCGCTCGGCCGGAAAAGGACTGAAAAGTTCACATTCGATGTCACGAAGGCCGATGGGATATTTGACCTATTGCTTCAGGAAGGGCGAATTAAGTTAGCCCCTAATCAGGTAATTCCATCGGCCGAAAAACTTAAGAAGATCGGGTACTGCAAATGGCACCACTCGACTTCTCATAATATCAATGACTGCAAAGTGTTCAGGCAGCAGTTGCAGTCAGAAATTGGCTCTGGACGGATCCAATTTGAAAATCCTAAAGTCCAGAAACCGATGGAAATTGATCAGCACCCATTTCCAAATAATATGGTGGAAACCGGTGAAAAGACTAAGGTACTGACATCGGACGCTGCTAGAAAGAGTGCATCGGTAGATCCTGATCATCAAGTGGCTAAGCGCGACGTCGAAAAGTTTGCCGATGACAGGAAAGGCAAGAGAATTGCCGATAAAGGTGGCTGTGTCGGCAGGGCTCCTAGTATGGTAATTACGCACAAGCTACCAAGGCGGAACTACTGGCAATCATGAGATGAGCGATGTCGGCAGGAAGAAGAAGAACATCGGGAGTGGCTTCGTCGGAAAAATCATTGGAGGTGTCCCTTCTTCGTTCACTGTTGGGAAGAAGGAATTAAGCTACCTACTACCGATGACTGTCCTGAATGCAACGGGTACTACCTTGCCGATCAGTTGGGTAAGAAACCTTGCTTTAATGATCGAGCCAAGCCACTCAGAGAGAAGAGGTCGGCGCATGACCGACTGGGGGCAAGCTTAGTGCCCATGACAGACTTGGCAGGCGTGTTGAGCAAAGGGAGCCTAAAAAGGTGGCCAGCGCGAGAGTACCCGATGAGGATGCGCTCTCTAGAGATCCAGACATCGGGAGGAAAGCCGATGCTAACAATGGAAGGCAGCACCAGCCTGTATGGAAAACCAGACTCCCTCAGTGGTGCCCTAAGGGTCTAACAAAGACCCAGAAAAGAAGAATTCAGCATGAGCGTCGAAACGATTTATATGACACTGAAGTTCCTTCAAGGGGAAAGCAGTGGAGGCCAAAGCGCAAGGATGGAGATCCATCGGCAGACGGCAATATTTTGCCGATGGTCTAACCGGGGTCTATCTTGGACCTGTTGGCTTGAAGG